>PVLD010007639.1:13190-89938 GCA_004027595.1 Dinomys branickii | reverse complement strand
CTGTGTCTGTGTGTGCATGTGTGTGTGTGTGTGTGCGTGCGTGTGTGTACACATGAGCATGTGTGTGTGTGTGTGTGCATGTGTGTGCGTGTGTGTGTGTGTACACGTGAGCATGTGTGTATGACAGAGAAGCAGAGATAATGAAAGGAGGAGTTGGGACTTAGTGTGAAGGGAGCTGCCCCGGCAGAAGCTCTTCACTGCTGGGTACTGAGGAACCAGGTTAGAACTGAACCCTGAACCCTGCAGAGATCTGGCAGCCTACTCAGGTTGCATCCGATATACCCTGACCTTGCCAGTGCAGGTGGCAGATGGAGTCTTCAAAGCCAATGAGTTCAAAAATCCGTTACTCTACCAGGGATGCTGGCTGGCTTCCCTGCGTACTCAAAGGTCAGCCAGTACTGCACCCTTTGCTATGTCAAAGGCTCAGGCAGCTGAGCAGGGGCCCTGTGACTTGGGCATCAGAGCATCCCCCCTAGGAGCATAGGAGGTCCCAGAGCACCAGAAGCTCGCTTACCAGAGCGCCTGCCTCTGTGTGGCCAAGAGGGTGCTGGTCTGGCCAGGTTGCTGCACCTTTCCCACTATCATGAGTGTGGGAAAGGTGACCTACATCATGAGCGTCTGCTTCTGACCTACTTCTTGAGCTTCGAGGAGAATAACAGGAAACGGTTCCAGGTTCTCGTCACCTCCCTGTGTAGCGGGGTGCAACTTCTGTATTAACAAACAGTAAGCTTAATTTGATGGGAAAACTAGACACAAACACCATTTGGTTAAATCAGATTTTACTTTGCTGGGAGAATGAAGAGAATACGATCAGAACATACATAGCAAAGATCAGCAGTGTTATCCTGATTGACAGAGGTGAGAAATTCTAACCCCCGAAATCCTACTCAGGGGTACTCAAGTGTGGATCAGTCTTCCTCTTTGCAAATCTGCCTTCGTTCATATATGTGCATTAGGCTTAAAAGGTTCTGCACTGGTCAGGCTGTGTGCTGGGACCATCTGACTGAGCCTGCTGCTCCTCCTTACTCAGGGTTATTTGATTTCAGGTGTAGCGCTGAGCAGTTAAGGTACCATACACCCCGACATGGACAGAATCTTATTTATCACCTTCAGGCTCATTAAGGGTGTAAACTTAGGTCTGTAACTCAAAGCAAGTATCAGCCATCCAGACTTGTCTTGAAGTTACACTATTAGCACCTTTCAGCTATCTCTAGGTATTTATCAAATCCTCAGCAGAGCCCTCCTAAGTCTTTCAGGTCCGCAGGTTCTCAGGCAAAAGGACCTGCTCCCCTAGGTTGGGTCATGGAAATGAGACCTGACCTAGTACCTAGTCCAACAGAAGTTTTGGGAGTAGACTTCTTGATAAGTGTCCTGGAAGAGCAGGGAGACTGACTAAAATATGCAGCTTTCCAAAAAGCTGTGAAGTGATACCGTAAGCAACGTCAGCTCTCTGGTGTCATTCAGAAGAGACCAAGGAAACAACAGTGGTTCTCCAGGAAGGTTGCGGAAGGAAAGGAGTCGTGGAGCTGCAGCAAGCTCAGTGCCCCTGCAGGCGTGTGCAGTCACATGGTCATTTCTACTTTGTTGCTCTAGCACATGCTGGCCCAGAGGCCTTATTACCTTCAGTTTCTCCCTCAATTCATCTGAACCTGGGGTTTCGAGCCTAAGGTGAAGGATAACCTCATCACCGGCTCCATCTGTTCTGGCAAAGGCATGCTACTTTCTCTTCTTTCTACCATACCAAGGTTCTTCTCTGCCTACGGTTTCAAGGTTTCCCTCAGCATGTGAGGGCATGGCTGTAGTTTAGAACGGTCTCTTTTTGCTAAACAAGTCCTGGTTTTGAGACTCCTGTTTTTGAGGAAACTAGCTAATGCTAGATCACTGACCTCGCAGGATCCGCCTTCAGCTGGCAGAAATATGTGGCACTGACTTAAAATAAATGGGATGTGTCATTGTTTGTGTCTAGATGTCCCCCCAAAGCATCATGCACTTTTAGATGGGGCTTTTGGGGAGGTAGCTGAATCTAGAATTTGTGACTGATTCATGGTTTGATGCTGGGATTCAGGGTGCTGGAATTAAGGGTGGGTGATTTCTAGGTCAGGTGACTGATTGGAATGGCACCACTCTGGACATAACATAAAGTACAGGAAAAGGTCTGTCACCCCTCCTCCCCCATGTTTGATTATTTTGGCTGTCTTCTGCCTCCATGAATGGTATCCCTCTGCCATGTGCCACTCTGCCTTGGAGCCAGAAACTTTACAAACTGGGAGCTAAATAAACCTTTTCCCCTTTCACAGTAGGTGTCAGGCATTTTGTCTCAGCAGTGAGAAGAGTAACCAACACAGGGTGATACGATTTATAGACAATGAAAGCACCACCGCTCTTATGTAAATACTTAGCATTGCACGAATCAAATCAATAAATAAATAAGGTACCTAATGAAACAAATTGGGTTCCTTTAGTTCTAGAGTTCCAGAACCCTCCACTGGGCGGAATCTGAAGTAGAAGTCAGTTCCAGGTGGAAAAGTTACTGAAGATGACTCTGCAGTGTGCTGTTCGGATGGAAACAGGCCTGATGAAGCTATAGGTTTTGATTGTCTTTTCTCCTGCTTAGGAGAGGTATCTAAGCAGATGTCATTTCCTCCCTTGTTTCCCGTGAAGTGAACTTCCATCTTATGTCAGTGGCTTTGCATTTTGAGAGCCACTGAGAAATATTCTGCCTCCCTGAAGCCTCTTAGTAAAGCATGATGGCCCTTCTTGGAGCTGATAGGGGCAGCCAAGACCTAGAGTACTTCACTCTCTCCTTTCATGAGAGGAGAAACAGAGATTCCAAGGCTGAACAGCAGACTGCTGCACCCGGACATTAGCCCTTCTGTTGACTTTTCTCATCAGGGAAAACATTTCAGCAGCATTTCATACAAGGTAACATCTCCTTCCACCCATCTGTAAAGATAAAGAAGAGAAAAACAAAGGGAAGTAGGGTATTTTGACAGTACAAGGAACTTACTTTTGGTATTTTTTTAACAAAATAAAATAACTCAATGATGAAATTCAGAATATCAATGTCCAATAAACACTTGTGGAGCCATTAAAGCAACACTGATCACAAAGAACATAAAAATGAGTTACAGTTTTGAGATATGCAAACATTAACAAACTTATTAGGATCTATGCTAATGGGTGTAGGTAGCCAGCAGGCAGTTTGGAGAAGCAGGCACAGTCAGTGTTAATGGGGCATTGTGTTCCTAGCTGCTAGGAGGTATGGTCAACAAACCAAGTGGAAACCACTCAGACTTTTCTCAAATAAGTCATTTCTTCTTTCTTGTACTGAATTACCTGTAGAAAAAAAAAGTATTTTCTCATCTTCAGATGGGCTATAAAACCAGTGACTTTCTGGGAGGTCTGTAGAGATAGTAATCTTCCAGGGGAGTGCTAAAGGTATGAAAGATAACAACAATGTGATGGAAATAACAAATCTGCCTGAACAGAAGACAACTACATCTTGACTCTGTTCTTATTCACAAAGGACGTTGCTGGCAGCAGTTTCTGCCCTGGAGGGTCACACTTGAATAGTTATTAAATGAGAAGGAGGGTGACAGTGGCATTGAGTTCACACTCTCTCCACCTCCAGGAACTGCATTCAGAGGTGACTGTTAACAGGATAGGATGGGCAGTTTCTTTTCCCCTCAGATAAAATGGATCAGCATAGTTTATGCCACTCACAGAAAGAGCCACATGTACTCCTGATGGAAGGTGGGGAATGGTCTAGCCTTTGCCTGGGAAAGGGCAAGAATCAACAGTGCAATATCCATCATACGATATGCTAGAAGCCCACTGCTCCTGCAAGTCAGTCTTTCAGGAGATGCTCCTGTCAGATGCTGCCTGCCATCCATCACCAGTACAATCTGCTGAAGGACAAAGCTGAGCGCGTTGCTCTCCCTAGTAATGGATGAGGAAAGGCAGGGTCTGACTTACTGATATTTGGAAGTCAAGTCTATGATGGGTCTTTCAGTGTAGAGATGGGGTTGTGGAAGTTTGGTTAGGATTGGGTAAAGGTCATGATTTAATAGTTTAGATGGAAACAGCAAAGTGAGGGTTTTCTACCTGGGATTCAAAGTCTTGGAGTAGTGACCTCCACAGATGCTTTCTAAGAAATAGTTGCTGGTTTTTTGGAAGTCCCAGCAATGAAAAATAATCTTATTCTCAACTTTTAGCTCTCTCCGCAAGAGTCTCTTGGAATAAGTGAAGTTATGGTAATAAAAACAGAATAGCAAAGTCAAATGAATATAGAAGCTACTCAGTGGGCAGGAAGCTGTGTTGGGGTAGTGAGCTTTCATTCTCACTCTCCATGGACAGAAAGTAGAAAGGAGCTCACCAAGACTCCTGCCCGCTTCCGTGGGTTCTCACACACTGGCAGCACGGACAAGCATCAGTTGCCTGTTCAGCACTGGGCCTCCTTTCTGAGCCAGTTGGCTCTAATTCCAACTGGTGACTCTAGTTCTGGTTTTGCTCAACAGGGAACATCCATCACGGAACTGCCCTTCCCCATCAACATCTCCCTGTTGATGTGGTATACAGTGGTATACAGTTTAGAAGAAGAATAAAAGTCTATGCTTTTTAACAATATTTTAGCACCTGTGTCTTTTATTCATATGTTATTTTTTTGAATGTAAAATTTATTTGGAAGTATAAATTTAAAGCGTACAGTGAACAGTGGTATCATCCATATTTTTCTCCCCTTTCAGATATAATTTAGGACATGAAATATGACAGTCATAATCAAAATGCTTAGGGAAAGGGGATTTTCTGAAAAGCAAGGAGAACTTTACAAATCATTGACCAAGTACACAATCTAAACTTTCAGGTAGAAGATAGACTACAGTGAGTTGCATTCTGATTGTCAGAAAGAAAGGCAGTGACCGAGGAGGTAGGAAAACAGGGCGATTTCTGCCTGTGTAGCTGAGGGTCTGAACGGTGCATGCTTAGATACTGTACATACCCATAGTAAGTGTTCGGATTGACAGTTACTAGTGAAAGGTCATAAAACCAATCAAGAAAGTAAATGCCATCCAGAGGGATTAAGACTGACTAAATTTAAAAATGTAAACATTCTGGATTTTCCTCCCTGTTATTAATGCTTAATGAAGTCTCTGAAGGGGGCATGGAGATTTAGATCCAAGCAAATCCACATCTGTTTGTGCTTTCCACTGGGCTTTATCTGCATTCTACTTCTGTGGTGGTCTGGATGTTTGGTGCCCTCCCCACACACTCACATGTTGAAACCTAATCCCCTGTGTGGTGGTATTAGAAGGTGGCCAGTGACTTGGTTCTAAGGGCTGTGACCCCGTAAATGAGAAGCGTGTGCTATAACAGAGGCCCAGCCTGCAAGGATACAGCAAGAAGGCACATGGATCCAGAGAGCCAGACCTCACTAGACCCCAGATCTACAGGTGCCTTGATCTTGTACTTCTCATCATCCAAACCTGTGAGCAATACATATCTGTTGCTTATGAATTACCCAGTCACAGGTAGTTTGTTACAGCAGCATAGAAGGATTAAGGCATCCTCCTTGTTGCTTGGAGCCCAGGTCACATGAAGTGACAAGGCTGAGTTTGACCGGCAATACCTACTCACTAGGGGAAGACAGGAATTGGCCTGGCTGCAGTGGGGCTCACAGAATCCATAAATAAGATATCTAGGCTGAGCATCTAGTAGACCCATCCTGGTTCAGGAAACTTCTTGGTAGGGATAGTGAGTGGGGCTCTCCAGGGGCAGTGATGCTCCCTAAAGAAAGGACTAACAGCAGACAGGGCATTAGGGTCAGCCCTGGTTTTCAAGAGGGTGATGGTTGAGCTCTTCATGGCCAATTTGAAGGATCAAAGCGGGATCCCTTTTGGTGAATAACCCAGTAGTGGGACTGACCAGTGGGCATGTTCCACTCACTTTGGCACAGAAAGACCAGGCATGAGCTGATGACCAGGGCCTCTTGCCTGTGGAAGGGAACCTCACCAGATCCTGAAGCGCAGAAGGCAGCTGTGAGAGAGCAGGTCTGCCTCTCCACCTTGAGCCTGAAAGACGACATCAACATTGTACTCTGGGCAAGTAGATGAGGGTGACAGAATCTGACTTTTCCACTTACATTTTAAATTGTAATTCCTATAAGTTGCAGGCTGTTTGCTTCCAGCCCTTCTCCTCCCACATCAGCGGGCATAAAAGAGTTAACAGCAGAGACCTTGAGAAAGCTGCTCTTTGTTAGGAGGAAATCACTTTTAGCTGGAGTTGCTGCTGCCAAAGGAGAGGCTTGAAAGCAAGAGAGGAAATAATAGGGAAGAAAAGAACTTTTGAATCACATGGGAGTCTTCGAGGACTACTCAGCCCAGAAGATGTGGCTCTTACTGATTCACGCCTGTAACTCGCCAAAGCTCCCAAGCCCAGATGTGACTTCTTTGCCTGTCTTTACAGATTGTGTCTGAATTTGTGGGAGCTCAGGAGGCTGGCCTGCTGAGTATGGGCTTCCTCGGTAGTGAAGAAAGTAAATAAGAAATAAGGACAGAATTAGCAATAGCAATTACACTGGGAATAGGTTGCTGAGTCGTTGTAGAGGAAGCAGAGGGTCTCGGATCCTTAAATGAGAGGACTTGAACAACTACAGAGGCTAATGTAACTTGATTAGAAAATCAGCTGGACGGATCAAGAAGAGAACTCTATGAGACAGAATAATGGGGACGCAGGAGGATTACCAAGAAATAGGTACAGACCAGATTCGAGACTTCCCTTACTCCCAGCCTAGAAAAGAGGCCTCAGAAGTTAAGGATGGGCCCCCGCCACCACCGCCAACCCCTCCGCGCTCAGAGAACATGAGCCAGCCCCTGTTTCCGAGGCTCTGTGCTGCTGAAGGGACGTTCTTAGTGGCTAGTATGGAGTGGGATGGGACACTGTTATATAAGGTCCCTTCATGTTGTTGCAAGCTGAAGAAAGAATAGCTTGGGAAAGAAATATTGGAACCACAGGGAACAGAATTTGGCAGCATTGGGAGAAAGGGAAATGGGAGGCACTGCCTTCAGAGGGATTGTTACAAATTTGCATTTGGATTTTAAGATGAGAATTTGTGAAATTGCATTCAGGATTTTAAAACTTGCCAAGCCTGGCCCAGGCTGGATGTCTCTGATACTTCTATGTGATTCTGGATTATCCGTGATCTGTTTACATTTGTGTATAGATACAAATGTAAATTAGTTCTCATCCTACTAAAACGCAGGTAAAGATCTAACTGATTAATACAGTAGTGTCTAATTTTGGAAGGGATATTGGGAGATTTTGTTTTGCTTTTTGCTGAACTCATCCCTGAAATGAAATTTATCTTGTGAATTGAATGTGTATGACAGATAAATGCAAGAACTTGTTTAAAAGAAACAGGAACTAGGGAGGGAGGAGAAGGAAAGGAAGGAAGAAAATGAGTCCATACTCTTACATGAAATAAATTGGATGCGTGTTTAAACATCACATCAGTTCTCTGGTGTGGGAAAAGGTAAATAAAGACCAAAATGTGTAATAGACACTGGGAAACAGGGAGAAAATATTCAAACGGGGAAGAAAACAAAGGGTGGGGGAAGGAGAAAGGAAGGAAGGAAAAAAAGAACAGAGTAGAAGGAAGAAAATGCTTTTGTAAATAAGGAGGGGAAGAGGGGTTAACGGAAGGAGAGGGGATCGGAGGAAAACATAATAAATGCAAGACCTGCTGTGACCGAAGCAGCCACACACTGAAGGAAGCACAGGGATTTAGGCCCAGTAAGGCACGTTCAGTAAACTTCCTGTTAGACCACCCCTGTTGTGGTGTCATCACCGGTGTTTTGACAGGAACGGGCTCTCAGGCCAGCTCCACTAGCTGGGGCTGGCTGCTAAGCTTGAGCAAATTACCTGATCGCTCAGAAGATCAGTTTCCTCTTCTCTAAGTGGGGACATCGGTTTAAATAAAATACCTGCTGTGGTGATTAAATGGTAAAACACATGGTGGTGAACCGACAGCACCTACGGGCCACTTTGGGTGTTTGTATCACTGAGAGCTCCGAAAAGCTCACTGTCACCGTCACAGCATCTTCGAAAGCACCAAGCACGGGGTCCAACAGTGAACAACACTCACCAAGTGTTTGCTTCCTTTCTGCAGCCAGTTCAAATCTAGTACGAAATTTGGGAAAATGTAACTTTACCCAGGCTTTTCAGCAGCTGATTCTCAGTGATGCTATTGCAGTGCTCAGGCGAGGACAACTTTTGGGGGGTGTTTCAGATTTCTCATCTCTTTGGCTTTTGGAGTTTCCAATGCTTCCCCGAGACTGGTATCAAGAATATAAGCTGTAGTATAGGATTTCAACAAGCTCCCGGTTATATGCACAATAGAGCAATAGGCCTCAAATGTTCTTGGCTACGATGAATACCAAGAATTTGGTGTCATTATACACACATGCAAAACTGAAGCAAAAAGTTCCACGAAATAATACACAGACTGTGATTTTTTTTTTAATTTTAACTTTATTTTTTAAAAAGAATGCTCATCACTACCATCAAAATCTAGTAACAGATCACTGTTCTCGGTATGAGAAGTCCTGAAGTAAATTATACATATTTTCAGAGAGGGTGGTGTAATCTTGATCCAGGAGGGGAGTATTATGATGGAGATGTCAAGTCATAATCAACTGCACACATGTTTTAGAATCATCCATTCTGGTCTTTTCTCCAAAACACTAGAACTCTAGGCTTTTCATCCATGTATCTTTGCCGGACATCACGCCTTGGTTTTTACCTTCTCTGCATAGGATACTGCACTCCACATTTACTTGAGCACAAATGAATTATTCTTACCACCACTATTTGACCTTTGGTTTGGAGGTGTGCTTAGCCTTATAATGCTAACCAGCACAGAGACCTGGACTGTGGGTTTATCACTGACGAGCAGCGCTGGATACAGCTACAAAAGGAAGAAGAGGCAGGTGTACGTCCCTGCCATGAGGAGCTCCCTGAGGTGAAGGCTTCACGTGACTCCTTCTCCCCTGCTGGGAACCAGGCACTGCCCTGAGTGCTGCAGACCCAGGCGTGAAGATGAAGCACCTGCCTTTGGAGAGGCTGGTGGCGAAGACTGTAAAGGGATCTAGTGTAATATCGTTAATTATATAATCGATGCTTTCAAATTTTGTGTGAGAGCATAGATGAGAGAGTTCCCGACCCTTCACAGGGGAGAAGGTGGTGACCAAAGTCACACACTGGCCCCACTTGAGCGGGCTCTTAGAAAGGAGTAAAAGTCCCCCCACTGAGCGAAGAAGAAAAGGAAAGGAATAAAGACCTGTGTGTTCAAAGGTACAAAGTTGTGAAAGAGGAGGGCCAGTACGTGGGACACCAAGAAGTTCAGGTGATTGAAGTACAGGACACCCAGGGTTTGGAAATGAGGCCAGCAAAGCAGGGGGAAGGAGTTTAGCCTTTCTGCTGGGCAGTAAAGGAGCTTCGGAATGATTTTAAGAAGGGATGCAGCATGCTCGGCTTGATGTTCAAAAAGGATCACACTGACCATCTGGAGGAGGTGGGCAGGAAGGAAGGCTGGAGGCAGGGACAGCTACAGCGGCCAGTGTGCACTACGCTGGAGCCTGGAGAGGGCAGAAGCAGAGGGGATGGACAGGGAAGGACGGACGCACAAAGGTTTGTGAGCTGAAACTGGATGAGCGATCAGGGAGAGAGAGGAGCTCAGGACGGTAGCCAGGCTTCTGTGTTCTCCAGATGGAAGGTCCTGCTGTTTACTCAGCTACAGAATGGTAGAGAAAGGGACTTGTGATGAGCCTTGAGAGAAGGGGAGGTGGACTAGGAGAGAGGAGAGGTTAAGGGGTTTCAGCCAGCACCAATGGAATGTGACAGAATGCACCGCTCACGTATTACCTTCTAAAAGACACTCTTCTCAAAGACATGATTGAGTTCACAGCAAAGTTATTTAAATCTTATCCAGTGCATACATGTGTATACACACACACACACACACACACACACACACACACACTGCTCCTATCTACAGCCATTTTCTTCCTTTTCTTTCAGGTAGTCAGATTCTCTCCTGGGTCTAAAGCCGAACGAATGATAGTGGTCGGCATACCAGCTTTTTCCATGAAAATGCCTGTGCCTATAATCTGCTGACAAAAGGCTAATTATCCTGAATTTTAGGCCCCCAAACCTTTCAGGAAGAACATATCAGAAAGCTCAGCCTCCATGAGTTGAGGGAGTTTGTGGTTTTTCCCCCTGGCCCGGATATCAGTGTTAGGGCCTGCCGACTCACCTCTGACCCCCTGAGAGGAAAAGGGACAGTAATTCAGACAGGCAGGTACTACACCTCACAACCTCTTCCTGCTGAGTCCCAGACTGAGGATTGGGAACAAGTCCCCTGGAACAGCATCTGCAGAGGACCGCGGACGGAGGAGGGTGGCCCAACAAGAAGTGGGGAAGGGGCAAGCTCTGGGGAAAAACACGAGAAGGAATGGTATCAAGACATCCGCATCAGTCCGTGGAACAGGCCATGACCACAGAGGGAATATTGAGACCTGCTCAAAGCCATTTCACATTACAGCTGGTCATATTTTAAAATCATTCTTCAGCCTTGTGTCTTATCCTGATGTTGTTTGCTTCTGTATGTGGGCCTGCTCAGAGGTTTTAGGTCTGCTTTTCCTCAAGGAGAACAGTTTGAGTGGGCTAATGCTATCCGGCAGCATCCTGATTGGAAAGAGACAGGAGGAGGGAGGGATTGGAAAGTAAATTAGAGTTAATGACTATAGGCAACTCCTTTGCATTTCTTTGTTGAAAGTGGAAAAAGGAGATCAATAAGGCAGGGGAAGGGAAAGAGAGTTTTACTTTCAGAAGCAAGAAATGTCAGCATTTTTACAGGTTGGGGAAAGGCCGGAAAGGAAGGAAAGGTGGAAGGTGTAGGAAAGAGGGGGTATCCGGGGTGGGGAGAGAGGGGATAGCTGGGGTGTAGCCTTTGACTTAGAAAGAAACATGGGGCCTGCCCTTCTCAGAGTGTGGAGGGTGCCCTCCCTCCCCGTAACAGGCCCAACGGGGCTTCTTCTTTCCTCCATAGCATGAGAGTGAGTAGGGGAGATGGACTGAACCTAGGGCCTTTGCACATCCCCTTCCCTTTTTAAAAATGTTTTCAGTTTGAAACAGGTTCTCTCTAAGTCACTAAGTTGCTCAAGCTGAGCTTGAACTTGCAGTGCTCCTGCCTCAGCCTCCCAGAGTGGCAGGATTACAGACATATACCACCACAGCCAGCTATGCAACGAGTGTTACTCCACAGAGTTAGGAAAAACCTTGTGCTGTTTTCAGAACAAGTGCAGAGAATCCACCCAACGTTTACAGAATAACTCCATACCACCTGCCCCAAATAACAGCCGATTGCCTATCTCCTCCCTCCCGGAGGTCTTGGAACCCAGGCTCTCTGTGCATACTGGCCACATACTCTAGTGTCCTGGAACCAGCTCCACCCGCCGCCAACCTCAGCTCTTCTTTGAAAAGGCCTCTTTTCCTACCTTGGTCCTACTGGGCCTTTTGCCAGCCTCCAGCAGTGCTATTCTTATTCTTCTTTCAATTTCCTTAGATTGTCTGGAATAACCCAACCTATTTCCCATTTTCTACTCTGCTCTTTGAACCTCAGGCCACTTCCACACTCCCTCACCCTGTGCACCTCCCACATCCCGCCCCTGACTCTTAGATGACACTTCTGTTCAGACTTCATCTGTAGTTTCAACATCATCTCTTGCTACAGAAGCTTCTCTCTGCTAAATCCTCTCCTCCCAGCACTGCTGCACATTTCCCACCTCCATTCACTTCCAGCAAGTCCAGCTGTGGGCAGCCTTTGAACATTCATTCTAAAGCTCTAAAGGGACCATTGCTGGTGTAAGAGGGCACGTCTCACCACTCAGAAAGCAAACAATCACTGTGCCTTTTGGTTTCAATCAAACAACCTCCAAGATATTCAGAGAATGAAGCAGCCTGGAAAATGCTCCTAAAATCCCAGCTTCGTAGAGGACACATTTTCAGGAGAGAATGGAAGAAATTATACAAACTGGAATTACACACACTAGTAAGGATATGGAGACACGCACATAACATAGAGAAAGAAAAGTCACCATAGCCCCTGCAACTTCATGGTAGGGTGAGACTTCCAGATAGAAAAATTAATATAAATCTTGGGAGGAAGCAAACTTCCTCTGCTCTAAAAAGCAAGCAAAAGGATGCAGTGGGCTTCAGTGTTGGAGCCCAGGTTGATTGGGATTTAGAAAAGGAGCATGTCTAATCCCATGTAGCTGTGCTGATGCCAAGGGGGAGCCATTTCTCAGAACACTGTGTCACACCAGCCCAAGGTGCCGGGGAAGCGTTTCTTGGGAGTGGACTCCAGGCCAAGCTATGGGCACTGCAGTCCAACAACATCAAGTCAAAGGACAGAGTGGAAGCTGAATCTATGAACCAACGGTACTGAGGGAAACAAATCAAGATGAGATAGGACAGGTGCGAGGCAGAGACCCTCACTGGAACATGTTACAGTGCCACGGCCCACCCTGTCTGTACACAGAGCCCTGCCTCCACATCTGTTGAAGAGGCTGCTCTAATGACCCTGCATTACAAAGTGTGTATCCTGGCCACAGGTAATTGGATCAAGAGGAGCACATGCCCCTGCCAGCCAGCTTCTGGGGTCCCTAGTGACTTTGAACATGGCCTAATACCCTAAGATGACTTGGGTCAGTTAGATTCCATCTCTGAACTTGGAAATGGCAGGAAATTAAAAGGGTAAAGAGAGAATCTAGTTAAAGAGAGAAGGAAATGGCAGGAAATTAAAAGGTTAAAGAGAGAAGCCTAGATAGGTCATGAGAAAAACATATTATAAGTATCCCAGAGTCATGGTGAGAAGGAACATATGCAGAGATTAAGAAGCCAACTAATAAAAAGAAGAGAGAAAATCAGATGGACACAGAACTAAGTTATTAATAGCAAAGACCAGATTAAAAACATTTTGATTTTGATGCAGAGGGGATGGCCTTCCACCCCAAATAGGACTTACCTATTTCTCTCAGGGCCCCTTCTCTGGAACTTCTGTGAAAATCCATTTCCATCACTGTTCCCTGAGTATTTTTGTAATAAGTCACCACATGTGCACCCTTCCAAATGCACACTGGTTCTTTGCCACCCAAAACTCACCGGAACTTGTGTGGACTTGTGAGTGTCCAGAAGCAAATATGAGGAAATGGGTTTGGCCTCTAGTCCTTTCAACACAGTTTTCCATAGTCCAGCTGTGCTGAAGAAGAAACCTTAAAATGGTGGGAATTCCCTGAACAGAAAAAAAACCAGAAGGACCAACATGACACAACTGGAAGTGAGAGTCATCCCACTGGAAGGAAGCCAGACTTTCTGAAAAAGAAGCACAGATATGAAAGAGCCCCAGGCACTTGAACAGGGAGAAAGCCACTTACAGTGAAACTAAAATGAAAGATCATTATAGGGGATGCTTCATTGTTAGGCGTAAAGTAACACGTGAACCCAAAAGGTCCAGCAGCAAGATGCCTTCTCGGTATTGAATAAGATGCAGTAGTCTGCTGGAAGCGGTCTAATCCATGCTTCTCATAGACACAGGCAGGCCCTGGAACTGAACTGTGTCTTCAGATACAGTGGGAGAGTTTTTGTGGGAGTGGAGGATTTGATAACACCAGTAGTGTTTTCATTGCTTCTTTCTTCCCTACGGTCTCTGGAAGACTGAGAAGTACCTCAAAGAGAATCAGTGGTTACCTTAAAAGATCAAGGTGATGTTTAGAATTAGGTTCGGAACCACTGCTTAAGATACCAGAAGGAAGCATTTCTAGCCAAGAAGGCAGGGCATCTTACAAAGACATAGGGGACTGTGTAGCTTAGAGATTGATTAGCTGACTTCATCATGATTTATAAGCTGATACCAGGAGATAGAGGGAGACATCATAACAAAACAGATAGCTTACGATACCACTTAGTTTGAGTGACATTAAGTGGGATGTGTAAAAGAGAGTTTCAGGGGCAAGAGGTGTCCAATTATTCATAGGAGATAAGATGGAAAGAGAGGTGCACGCCTTTGGTGCCCTCATGCATCCTGCATGGACAACAAACAGAATATATGGACAGGGCAGTGTCTATAGCCTTGGAGGCATCACTGAGACCCAGTCATGTGAACCACGTCTAGGGACACAGAAGCACACACACTGC
Organism: Dinomys branickii; assembly: GCA_004027595.1. Classification (NCBI taxonomy): domain Eukaryota; kingdom Metazoa; phylum Chordata; class Mammalia; order Rodentia; family Dinomyidae; genus Dinomys; species Dinomys branickii. Next base: position 75,688 of record PVLD010007639.1, on the reverse strand, counting down.
TGTGGTATACTTGCCTAGAAAGATGTGCATGTGAGGTTTAAAAAATCCTTAAGAAGCATATATATGGGACTTAGCAGAAATGCCTCCAAGGGGGATATCTAGGGATAAAGGTGAGGCTCCTAAAGCAAATCATAGCACTAGGCCAGAGACAGAAATCTAGTGGTGAGGGAGAAACCTGCCAAGCAGATGTTTCCTGGAAGTCTGTTTTTATTAAACACAGGGTATCTGACAAGTTCTTGAGTAACTTTGCTACAAGACGCATTCATTGAATTACTTTTGATGTAAAGAACAGAATCCTGACACAACCTCAATTAAACAATCAGACAGCGTATCATCCAGCCAGAGGATCTAGAGCTAGATCAGGAGGTCAGGGGTTGCAAATTCACCAGTCAGTGATGTGTCAGGAACATCAGTTCCTCCCTGCTCTTGGCCATTCTTCCTTTTGACTCTTCTGCACATTAGTAGCCGTAAGGATGCTGTTCTAAGTATGGGGTCCAGACATGAGCCCCTCCAGAGGAAACTGTACCTCTTGTAGCTCTCAATAAGGAGCAAGGAGAAACTTCCCCAAACCCCCAACAGGCTTTCCATTTATGTGTCATGGACAGAAATTTGCTGGGCTTGAAGCAGTGTGGACCCGGAGTCCCCTTCCCCTGAGCCACCGTGGGAAGCACCATCCCCTTCCTCTCTGGCAGCCCTGTCCAACCTTCCTGGGGTGAGTCCTTCCCTGGCCTCTTCTTTGTTCCGCAAAAAGCTGTGGGTGCCATCCTCTGCTCCGGGGGAATCAAACCACTTCCTAGCTAATTCCAAAAGGGTCAAGCAAGCTTCAGCAGCAAACCCAGCCTGGGTCTTACCACATGCCAATCCAGCAGCTCCTACTGAAAACCTTTCCAGATTAGAGCCGAGCAGCCGTGTCCCCGATGGCCTCCTCCCTGCCGCTGTGCACCACACTCTACACACCACTAGCACTGCTGTGGGGTGAGAGTAACTGGCATGAGTTTTCCTTCTAAAGACCCCAGGCCCCACCAATTCCCACACTTGGGTTGACACCTACAAAGGGATCCTGAGAATGTCACTCTTGGTCCTTTGTTCTCACCATTTCTAAGACCAAACCAAGTGTCCGGGCCAACTTTCCAGACAGTGGCCACTGTAGGAAGCAGGGAGTCAAACCCCTGAGTGAGCGAGTGCAGCTCCAAGAGGTGTCCGCCCACACTTGCACCGCCAGTGCTGACTCCACCCTACCCTGCATGAAATCTGCTGCTATTCACACACCTCTACCCAACCCTGACCACTGGCTTCTCCAGCTTCCACTGAAATTGGTCTCTCTCCTTTATGACACAGGGCTTCACTGGACTCCTGTCACATTTCTGTCTAGTCCTGGTGTTCCCAGGTTCCCCAGATATTCACACAAATCATAAGATCCTTGCCCACTGTCAAGCATATGTCCCTGAGAGATCTCTTTCCTGGGGCCTGTGCTTCAGCTCTGCTACCTTTTGCTGCCCCCTCCTGGCTATTGGCATCATTGCAGGTAATCCTCCAGGGCTCTGACGGCTTCATGAATGTGTCTGATGAATATATAGGACGCTCGGTACTGTGTGATGTTCAGACGCTAAGGATAAATACATGATGCATTAAAACCCACGGCACCTGACTTCCAAGTCAACACAGCCAAGAGAGGGAGGAATGGAAGGAAGGAAAGAAAGGGTGGACGGTACGAACGAGAAGGAATTCACGCTCATGCACACTTGTTCAAGCTGAGATTTAGTCAGCATTCTGCATATTTTCATCATTTCACTGCCTAACATCTTCAGTTGGAAAAAGAAAACAAACTTTGCGATCGGGCACCCTCGCCCCTTTGAGGGTGGAGTTCCAGCTGGTTGACCTCCCTCTAGTTCCTGGTTCTACTGATCACCTGCCTTCTGCCATCTTCCTCCCTAGTATTCTAAAGCTTGTTTTTGTGTATGAAATAAATATTTCTGAGCAAGTGCCAAGCATCCTGCCAGGCACCAGAATTACCATGGAGAAATGCTGATTTCCTCCTCGGTAGCTAAGGAGACATAGTTTGTTTAATAACAGTTGTGTTGTTACCTGGTGCTGGGTTCTGTCTTAGTCGTACCTGACAAGAGTTCTGCACAGCGAAATAGGGCTTGGGATCCATGTGTTGGGGGACAAAGGGGTGAACAGCAAAGGAGGCTGAGTGTGACAGGCACCTTGGGAATGCTCAGTGCCTGAGAGAAGCTGCAGAGCAGAGAGGGCACTGAGCTAGGGCTGGTGTCTCAGCCAGCTCGGCAGAAACCGGCAGCTCAGGGGCTCTCTCCTGATCTCCAGCATGTCCACTTCATCTGAAACTCTTCAACCCACCTACCTCATCTCTAGATGCAGATCCTGATATCTCAGGCAGGACTGTGAGCAGGTTCTAAGTCAAGTCAAAGATAATTCAAGAGCCACGGTCCAGTGTTGTAGGAGCCAATGTGTATGCCCGGTCCTTTACATGGCACATGACACATAGGAGGAACTCCGTAAGTCTGTGGTGGTTGTTGAATAAGCACATGAATTTTGCATAACTATCCAGACAGAGGAGCCTGGCATCCACAAAGAATTGGGTTGTGATTGGATCCATTGGATCAAAGAAAGTACCTGTTTCCTCTTCATTGTAGACAGAAGTGGAGACATAATCTAATTTGACCTGTTGACCACCAAGTGGGTATAGACTCTGAATTAGGGTCATAGCACCAGTTGGCTTCCAGGCCTAAAGGGCACCACCAGCATCCCTAAGTTAAGATTTAAGTCCTACCTGCTTTGTTCAGCCTGCTGGACCCCCCAACTCCCAGCATCCCAGCATGAGCGATCAATGTAAGCTGACTGGTCTGTGAAATTTTCCTAATAAAGAAAGAGCAGGAGGAGGCAGGGATGGTGGTGCAGGCCTGTAATCCCAGCACTGAGGAAGCTGAGGCAGGAGGATTGCTCTGAGTTCAAGGCCAGCCTAGGCTATATAATAAGTTCAAGATTGAACTGAACTATGAGGCAAAACCTTGTCTCAAGCAAAACAAAACAAAACAAAACAAGTTCAGGGGTAAAGATTTCCACCAGCAAGGGAAAGACAGATGAGTGTGCAGTGGTAGCATTCCCAGAGGCCTGAGAAATAAACTTCCTCAAGGGCTCTGCTCCCACTTTCACGGATCCTAGGGGCCCCTGTGCTGCTAGCGACCGACTTTTCCTTAAAGATCCAGTAGGGGCTGCAACACATTTTCTTACAACTACAGCTGGTTTGTAATTTTGGCCACAGACAGTAATTACAGCTGCCAGGACTCCTTGGAGAGATAATTAGGGAAAGGATTCAGTACATTCATTTTATCTACACACTTAACCATCAATTAAATCATTACCATCTAATCTCATTCCAGAGTCTAGAAATGTTATGTGAACATATAATTTTGAAGGTACAGGAAGTTTGTTTTCAAATGGTTTTAAGTGAAAAATTGCCCAATTTCCACAGCCAGTGGAGGCCTACGTATGTGTTTCCCTATGAAGGCAGAGTGAGTTGGTCCCTGCCTTGTGGTCCGTGCTTCCCTGGAGGCCTCAGCCACATAACAGGCCAACTGGGAATGGGTTGGCAGCCAGCAGCCTGAAGCGTGCTTTGATCTCTCATGGAGTTCATGATTTTCCAGAAAAGGGTTAGTACCAGGAATCAGAGGTCAGTGGCTGGGGACAGATGGGAGAGTGGCTTGCTTTTGCAAAGAAGTTTCCAGGCGAATCCTCCCCTGCCGAGATTCTGAAGGGACCCTGATCCACCACCCACTAACTCAGAGGTGGGAGTAGGGTCTCTTCAAGTGGGGAACCCAGGGGAGAATGTGATATTTGAAAGCAGGAGTTTTAAGAAATGGACCACTGGATTGCTTTTTGGCTTAACCCCTTCTAAGTTGTATGTCCTTGAGTGAATTTGTAAAGTTTTCTAAACCTCCGATTATTCAACTCTTTTTTTTTTTTTTTTTTTTTTTAAGACTGAGTCTTGCTTGGTAGTTCAGGCTGGCCTCGAACTTGTGGTGATTCTCCTGTCTCAGCCTTTCAAGTGCTGAGATCACAGGCGTGCACCACCATCACCAGCTCTATCCAACTCTTTAACCACAAAGTACCAGATCCTCCTTAACAGAGGTATTGTGAGACTTAAATGAGAAATAAAAAATGTAATGTGTTTAACACAGTGCCTGACACTTAATATACGCTATGTAGACTTTAATAATCAGTAATATTTAATCTCAAGTATGTACAAGGGGAGGAGAGAAGCAGAGGGAGAGTGTCTAAATGTGTGTTTTCAGGAGAACCACAGGCCTCCGGAAAGCACACGGAACCCTGTGCCGGGGCTACCTCAGGGCACAGTTATCTAGTAAGTCGATAAATGGAGAATGCCTAAAGAGCGCCTCATACCTAGTGCGTGCTCAATGGGTATTAGCTATAATTATCATCATTAAAGTAGAACCTAGGCTCCATGAGGCTCATGGAATCCTGACCGGAAATATTATTTCTCCTGCTTTGGGAACTCCCAGGAGGGCTTCCTCTTAGGCTGGACCTCTTGTCTAGTGACCTTCAGAATCGGTGACATCCTGAGTTGCCTGATGTCTCCCTTAAGCATTGGTACCCCAGGTGGCATAGGATGGTCTCTTAAGAGGTGGATCCTGCACTGCTCAAAGCAAGGGAAGGAAGAGCATTCTCTGACCTCTTGTCTCCTCTGTGCTGAGTCCCTCAAGGGAAAGCAGGAGGTAGATACCCCACATTCCCTCTTCAGAGGTGCAAGGTGCAGTACACTAGTTAGTACTCCTGGCTTCTCCTGGCAAATGTACGTGGCTCCTGCCCTGCCTCTCTGATTGTGAGCTCACCTTGGCCCCTGCTTAACTTCCCAGGCTCTCACAAAGACTCCTGGATAATGAAATGATGCCCAGGCAATGGGCAGCAAGAACTAAATCCCTAAGAGAACCTTGCTGGAAAGCATGGGACACACTAACACTTGCTGGCATGTCTACCGTGGGGCCCAGGGGCATCTATCCTGGTGCCCTTTTTCTTTGGCTTTAGCTACATGGAAGTTTGTGGGTCTGCAGTGTAAATCTGGCTGAGGGACTACCAAGGCCTTCCAGCCCTCCAGACCAGGGCTTCCAGGTGTGGCTACTCTTGGTGTTGAGTCAGAGCCCTTTGGGCAGGACACAGCTGTTGCCAGCTCATCCATGCCATAGTGAATACATCAGGGTGCTGCCTCCTGCTTTGTGATTCACCCTGGCACCTTACCCCAACTCTCTACCTTTTCCTCTGCTCTCCCTGGGTTCTGTTTACATGTTAGAACTCAAATTTCTTACAGCGCACCCTTCACAGCCTGGACCATTCCTTTCCAGAGGTGTAGCTCATCACCACCTCTTCACATTTTATTCACACCACACAAGCCACTGGTAGGACCCTGGGAACACGGTGCTCTGAGATGTGACTTCACTTCAGCACATGCTGTTCCCTCTGCCTAGGATACCTCCTGATAGTTGCTTTGTATATACATTTACTTCTTTAGGATTCCACTCGATATAGTTTGAATATGGTTTAAGATGTCCCCCAAAGTACTTAGGTCTAAACGTGTCCTCAGGTCCACAGGTCTTTAGAAGAGATTGTCACACTCCAGGTTCCCTAGCTCCTTGTTTGGAAATGTGCTCCCTTCCTCACATGCACGTTCCTGCCAGAAAGGAACAGCCAAAAGTTTTCTCCCTGGAGCTGGGCCAGTCCCAAAGCCATGCCCTTGAAACACCAAAGTTACCAGCTAAACAAATCTCTTCATAAAGAGTATTTTGTTACAGTAACCAAAAAAAAGGTCTACAGCACCAAAGTCCAACCTCCTCTGAGTAGATATACCCTTATGGTAGCTTCCAGAATGCTGTTTTGTAATTTTGTCTTTCTAAATAAGTATGAATTTCCTGGAAAGGAGATTGTATCTCATTCATCTCTGAATGCCAAGCCTCCTGGAGAGCACCCAGCACATGGGTCGTGCTCAGCGTTGGCTGAATGAGAGGAGGGGGGACTGGGCCCGGCTTCCCAACAGCCCAGCTTCCCATATGCTTAGCATGAGCTGTGCAGATAACCTTCCTGACTTGAGGACTGTGGGTCCTTCATTGACATGTACTGCATGGTTTCAAAAAAGTACGTGTTTAAACACCTACACACTGAAAGCTAAATAGGAAAAATCCTCACTGACGACACCCCCTACTTTGCCTCACAGCATGAGATCTTCTCTGGAGAGCCTTAGGAATAGTCTTTACAGTTCTCAAATATTTTATGCTGGACTCTGAGGTCCTGATGGGTTACACGGTGCTATGGACTTCACGTTTGGAGACAAATTAGAGACGGTAGTGAAGGCAGACAGAGTAGGGAAGGCCTGGCCTCCAGAAGGCTCCAGAGTCATCTGCCTCTGACTTGATCTATTCAGGAAGCAGCCTTGACCCTGTGAGAGGGCCCTGGTTAGGTGTGGCTTCATCCTTTCAGAAAGCATCAGTGCCTCAGAAGGCTCCTGCTAAATGTGCAGCGTGCACGCAGACACTGCGAACGGATCCTATCTTCCCTGCACAGGGCTCTACATTCCTGCTGTGCGCTGCCGCAAGGCAGAAGAGCACGGTAATAGCACACACCTCCTGCTCTGCAGAAGAAAGCATTGTCCATGAGGGCTCTGGCTTCAATACAATGCCTGTGCTTTATTTACAGTTTTCATGCTGCGCCCATTCCACTTAACTATGCTGAAAGTGGCAGCTGTGCCCACTGTGTCTCTGATACTGTGTCATGCATATTTCTGTTTTTCAGACCTACTAAAATAGTTTGATAAAGTCCTCAAATCTTCTCTGTTACAGAGCACAAAGAATTCTCTCAAAATAACTCACCTTTTATAGGCCCTCAGACATCATTCTTCAGCAAGCACAGAGAGTTAGAGCCAGTTCTGTCTGACTTCCCCAGAGCAGTCTTCTGGCGGTCCTCAGGCCATAATGTCTGTGAGTCAGTACCAAGAATGAGACAACCAACAGGACTGGCTTACTGGTATGGAAGTGGCAGGGCCTGGGCGGAAAAGGAAAGGCAGGAGCAGCGGGGAGTCTCGGTTCTTATGGAATGGAAGGAATGGCTAAGGTGTCACGGTGCAGCAGAGAGAAAGGGTAGAGCCGCTATGAGAAGTAGAGAAGCCAAGGTATTGAGGAGCAAAAGATACAGCCCCATGACCACACCCTGACATGCACAGAATGTGAGGGATTTAAAGAGCCCTCTTCTGAAAGGGCTACAAAAAGACAGGTGCCTTAGAGAGGGAGGACCAGGACTCCATTAAGGTAGGAAGTAAATAGATTTTAATAAAGAGTAAAGTTATAGAGAAGTTAGGCGATGGTTGGAGAATGGTCTGAGAGCACCAGGGCTCGAGGGTGGGAGATGCTGGAAAGGGATGCTTGCTTTGGGTAGAGGAAGTACAGGGTGTCATGTGGGTGGCAGCGAGAGGAGAAGAGGTGATGCACAGGCCATGCAAAAAGCTAGTGGTTGAGGCCAGACAAGTGTGGTCTCTAGGGGCAAAATTTGCCTTACCTAAGCTAAGCTGGATGACCAGGCTGTGCTGGGGTTGGGAGGATAAAGCCACAATGATTTTCAAACGAGCTGTTCTCTCAGGGTTGTTTGAGAAAGGAGCATCCATCACCATGAACCTTCACTCAGTCACCATCCAGTGTTTATGAGCATGGGGTCTAACATACCTTCCTTTTCTTCCCGCTGCCTTAAACCTTCCCCCGTGTGCCTGACCACCACCTCCTCTCCTGTGCCTACCTAACCTCCCCATCACTATCATCCCTCTCCCCACTGCTGGTCCTCTCTTTTCTCACAAGCCAGCATGCCCTGCCTATAACATGATACCCCAGCTTGATTGAATATGTGACTGTCCCCCCATCAAACACCTGCTTCATCCGGGGCACTGGGCCATGTGCCCTATGTGCATCATCTTATCAAACTCTCACCCTGTAGTCAGGGAGGAGATATTGCCTCCCCAGAGGAAACAAACTGAGGCTCAAGGAACTCACTCAGTGCCATCAAGCAAATAAGTGGTAGAGCTTGCAGACTGAGGTTCATTGTAGTATTGCTTCACAGTTTTATGTCTCCTCCACACCCTTGTCTTATGTGCCAGTAACTTTGTGCTTGGCCCTATGACTTGCATTGACCAGTAGAATATGGCTGGGGTGACAAAAGGCCAGTTCCCAGTGAGGACTTTAAGAAGCATCACATTTCCACCCACTCTCTTGAGCTTTGAGTGTCTGTCTTAAGAATAAGAGACTCTACATAACAAGGGTTCTTCCACTCTGGTCCTGGAATGAAAGACACAGAAGCAGACCACTGCCCATCTGGCAGAGCTGCAGCCAGCCCACAACCATGAGCAAGATATTAGTGCTTCGTGTATAAATGACTAAAATTTAGGGATAGTACTGTCAGAAAAGCTACTACAGATTTCATCTAAGATCCTTCTGCTTCCATGCAGTTGTTTTAAACATGCAGTATCTTTCTATCCCAGTGTTTCCTGAGTGTGGCCACCAGACTGACTCCAGCTGGATCCAGATGTGGGCTTCTTCCCAGCCCTGGGCAGAGGATGTCCCACTTCATTATTTTATCATCCGGTTGAATCTCAAGTTGATGTAGATGTTCCAGCTGTGTTTTTCTTCTACTTCCCTCTCCTGGAAAACTGTACCTACTTCCACACCTCAGCAAGCTTCTCAACCCCACGTCTTGGCTGGTGGTAGCTTGGATGAAGACACAGCTGGATCAGTCAGAGCTCTACCAGTGCCATGCGTGGTCATTGGAGAGATCACAGAGCCATACAGGTTCTATGAGATTTTCCCCTTCTGTGCTGTAATCATGTAGCTCACTGAACAATGTGAGGCTGGAACAATGCCTAAGAATTTTCTAGAAAATCCTTTTCTTTCTGTCCTTCTGGCACCCATTTTCTATCACTTATGACCTCATATTCCCAAATGATCTGTGATGTAGTTACTAATTTACTTTCAGCTATTTTGCTTCTCTTGTATTTCTCCACCTCATCATCCACTTCAATAGAGCCGTAATTCCAAACCCACAAGGATCTTCAGTGAAAGATATGTAGTCAAATCAAGCAACTGAAAGCCCTTCATTTCTAAAACCCTAAAAGCTGATAGAATATTTTTATTTATTTTAGTAGCATGTTATAGTCTATAGGTTTTTTTTCCCTCTAAATGTGTTTCTAAACGTTTTATTCTGATAAGACTCAGCTTTGTAGTTGTAATGATTTGATTCCTCTACAGCAGAGCATGATTTTCCCTAGTTATCTTGGCTAGAAAAATTTTTAGAATGAAAATTGGTTTTGCTTATTGAGTCTTCCTTCTGTCCTCTTCTGATAAAAGAATCTCATTTCCCTTGAGAATTCAGTCTACCTCTCCAGTCTGTCCACGTGGTTTAGGTAGAAGCAGCCACACCCTTAGCTCCAGAAGTTTCTCTCTGTCTGCTCTCTACCCAGCCCCCACCGTCATATTCCAGCATAAATCCAGTCAGCATATTCTGGGATTGGCTCAGGGTAGGCACATGACCCAGGAATTTTACTGAACTATCAGAAAACAGTCACATCTTTCCACTGGACTAGAGCTGTAGGGTTACAGATGTGGAATTGCCAGGTGCTATCTTTTTTTTAAAGTGAAAAAGAAAAAAAAAGGAAAACATTAACAAAGAGACACAAAACAGCACAAGAACAGTACAATCAAAATTGAATTATAGACAAAGTGACAGGGATTTAACAATGGTTGTATTACATATTGATAACTTCCAAGCGTATGCTCAGGAAAACACATATAGGCATACAGTCTTGATCAAACAACCAATCATTAACTGTTCCTTACCATAAAGTGACATAAGTTAATAGTGGAACCATGTTAGCCCTCCTGCACATACATACACACATACATACACACATACATACACACATACATACACACATACATACACACATACATACACACATACATACATACATACTTGTCCCTTTCTTCCTTTTCTCCTTCCCCTCATCCCACTTGCTCTTTACTTTTGAGCAGATTCCCTTCATACCTCCTAATTTATATTCCCACTTTCAGGTTCTTACACTAATGATACAATGTGTTGCTTGCATATGTACCTCTGATTTATTTCACTTATGAGTATGGTGTCTAATTGTGACCAATTGCCTATAAAAACCTCAAATTTGTCTTTCTTTATAGCTAACATTCCATTATATAAAAATGCCACAGTTTTTTTATCCAGTCCTCTCTTTGGGTTGCTTCCACAATTTAGCTGTTATAAATTGCAATGCTATAAACATGGGTGCACATATATTGCGGTGATCTGATGTTTTCAGATCTTCTGGGAAAATACCCAGAAGGGGAATAGCTGGGTTGAATGGGACCTCTAGACTTAGTTTGCTAAGGAATCTCCAAACCCATCTCCACAGTCATTTCACCAGTCTGCATTCCCACCAGCAGTGGAGAAGAGTTCCTATTTCTCCACAGCCTCGCCAGCATTTGTTATTGGATGATTTCTTAATGCTGGCCGATCTTAGTGGGGTGAGATGAAATCTCAATGTTGTTTTTATTTGCATTTCTCGAATGACTAAAGATGTTGAACATTTTCTCATATATTAATTTGCCATTTGTATTTCTTTATCTGAGAAGTGTGTATTCATCTCAGATGCCCACTTGTGGACTAGGTCTTTAAATTTGGACAGGTTCATGCTTTTTAATTCTTTGTATGTTCTAGATAGAAGACCTTTGACCAAGGGACAGCCAACTAGGACTTTTTCCCAATTTGTGGGTTTTCTTTTTATTTTGCTGGTGATTTGTTTAGATGTCCAAAAACTTTTCAGTAAGATGAGATCCCAGTTATTGATTCTTTGAAGTGTTTCCCTTGCAGTTTAATTTTTTGTTCATGAATTCTCCGCCTACTCCTATGTCTTCAAGATTTTTACCTGCATTCTCTTCCAATAGATTTAGTGTTTCTGTTTTCATACTGAGATCTGTGATCCATTTTGACTTGAGCTAGTTGCTATCTTGATGTCAAAACAGTAGACTTCAGTCTCAGAATGGGATAACACAGAAGAAAGCAGATTTGAAAGGTGGAAAACTGAGTCCTGATGACGTTGTCTGTGCCCTGTACCTCTGGATTGAGCTGTGACTGGAGATGTCCTTATAAGGAACTAGTGTGGACATTATACCAATGATAACAAGTTAGATACAGCAACATTCCACCTCTGGGAATAAAAGAGAGCTAGAAAGTTGCTCTGCTAGAAAATCATTCTGTATGGGCAAAAGCAGAGGAAAAAACACACAAAATACCCAGTTCTTAATTTTAAACTGAATAAGCGACGAGGATCACTGAGTATAAAAGGAACTGACAGCATTGCAGGTTAAATGCACACATACACACTTCAGGAAACAACATAAAACAAACTATAACAAAGGTGAAATAAATGAAAGTGTGTAAGGACTGTAAGTAATTAGCATCTAGAGTAGAAAAGCTATCCTTATGTACTGTTGCTTAACAGCAAGTTAGACTGGAGGTGTCAGGTAAGAATCTCCTGGCTAAAAGGCACAGGCCACACCCTTGATACCGGTAGGGTCAGTTCCAGGCACCCCATGCACTGCCCACCCCAGGACTGAAGACCTTTTACTCCAACCCTACGATCTGCACTTCTGCCCACACAGAAGAGCAGCCCTCCCATTCCGCCACTGCTTCTCTCTCACGGGGCTACAGGTTCTAGACTGGGCCTGTTTTAGAGGCAGAAAGTCAGGAAGCTTCCTCTGGGCTCTGGGAAGGGCCTTCTTCCTGTGAGGACGCTGCAGAGTCCTGAAACTCTGCAGGGCATCAGATAGTGAGACCGCCGCAGTGAGCTAGAGAGCTCACTTTTATAACAGAGCTACTCTCACAGCAACTCATTAATCCATTATTCTATTAACCTGTTAATCCATACATGGATTAATTCATTCGTGAGCTCAGAGCACTCATGACCAAATCCCTTCCCAGAGGCCTCTCCTCTCAAACATCATTACCACAGGGTTTTCAGGATTAACTTTCAACATGGGTTTTGGAGAAGACATTTAAACTGTGGTGTTTACCTTACTCCATGTCCTTCCCTGACACCTGGGACAGGAGGACAGGCAAAGCCCATCACACAGAGCTGACAGACCCTGTACTGAAGAACTCCATTTTTGGCTGGTGTTTGCTTAATCAGATGCCCAGAGTACTCCGCATGATCATACCCTGAGTCAAATAGGGTGTCGGGCTTCTGGGAACCAAACCCTCAGCTCAAACTGCTTTAAAGAGTAAAATAGTTTCCTGCAAATCCAAAGGCAAGAGTTGTATTTTTCTGGGTGCACACTTGTAATCCAAGAACACAGAAGGCTGAGGCAGGAGCATTGTTGGGAGTTCAAGGCTAGCCCGGGCTACAGAGCAAACTCAAGGCCAGCACTAACTACATAGTGAAACGCTAAAATAAGAATAAGAGTAATAATAAAATAAAGAATTACACTTTAATCCAGAGGTTTACAACATCCTAGGGACATCTGCTTTAGTTTTCTGACACTCTCTTGACTAGGCAACAATGTTATCAACAGTTGCGAAAATGAGGAGATGCTGGTGGGGAAATGGTGGGTAGCTTAGAAAGACAGGACATGATCTGCACCCAGTGATCATCTTCAAATCCTGAGAACAGGAGGACCAGGAACAAGGTGTCTCCCCTTTTAACACAACACACCAGCATCGATGAAATATTCTCCAAAAAAAGTTGGCGTTTCATTGAACAAGTCTCTGAACCCATCTCCCAGTTTGTAGGAGACATGAGGGCTGAGGGACATGAGAAACCGCAGCCTGAGAAAGCAGACAAATTGAGAAGCTGGGAAATTCTACAGATGCCGTGAAAGGCAGAAAGCAGAACTGGAAAACTGCTTAGAAACTAGAAGACAAGGTGCCTGTCAGGCACATCAGTGTCTAGCTATTTGATTCTGATTCAAACAAACACTGCTTAAAGATAGTTTTGAGACAATTAGGAAAAACCTGACCTCAGACAAGTATTAGATAGCATTAAGGAGTCATCGTTCATTTTATTAAGGGCAATAATGTTGTACAGTTTTATAATTTAAAATTTTTTCATTAGTTGTATCTGTGCGTATTAATAAATGAGAAGGTAGGATCTCTGAGATTTGAATTTAAAATGTCCTAGGATCAAGAACTATTTATTGACTTTTTAAAATGGAGTTCTGTTCAACCCGTTGGGTGTGTTTACTCCATTAGGCTGTGTTCCAGGGGTTAAATTGATTCTGAGCTCTCCTCCCAAACTGCGAAAAACATGAGAATAAACTAAACCTGGAAAAGGGAAGCATGAAAGGCCTGGGCCTGCTGCAGACCTTGCTTGAGACCTTTGCTCAGTCGGTGCTTTATCCTTCAGCCGAGCGGGCTACATGTTCTACAGCTGCTCTCCATCCAGAGCAGACTCTGGCTGTGAGTGACCAGCTCCTGGGTGATGTTTGCTGCAGGGAATACCACTCATCCCATTAGGTAAACCCGATCCCAGCAGGTGCCTGTCCCCCAGGGCCTGTCACCTCTTCCTCAGGTGGCCTTTGGAGGCAGTTTCAGGCACCCCTCATCTCCTCTCACTGGAGTCCACCTTCCTTATCAGAACCCAGACTGGGTCATATCTTTCTGCTTCTAAATTTTTCACTGCTGGGCCTACCACATTCTGTTCCCTAAATCAGTCTGCTACTTGTACCTTTCCTTCTGGTCCTCCCTATCCCAGAATACCTTTCCTCTATTTTCTCATTATGTAAATCCTCCATGATCCTCAGGGCTCAGTGTAAGTGCCACTTCCTCTTTGAGGTGTCCTATGCACCACACGTAGGACAAAGGGCTACCATAAGATTTTGAGTGTGCTTCACATGGACCAAGGCAGCCTCTAGTTTTTGTTCTACAATTAGTTACATCTCTCTTCCCTCTTAGCTGTGAACATTATGAGGCGTAGGGTACTGTGTCCTCCCCACGGTGAGAGTAGAGAGTAGGGTCTGTCAGGATGCACAGAACTAATGTATTTAGTCAACCTAGGCTCACTACTGGTGTTCATGGCACATGCTGACTGCACCTTTGCTCTGTGATCTACAGAGAAGTTTCTGGTATTCAGTAGTCAACAGGGTAGGAGGCTGGTCAGTGTGAGAGTATCCGAGGGAAGATTAAGACAAGACATGGTCTCTACACAGCTCCTCAAGTGGGTGCAAGCACCCTGAAGAGAGAGGACAGGCACCCGCACATGCAGCAGGCTGAGTGCACCTCTCTCCAGTGTCTCTCCTGTGTCAGGAAATGCAGATTCTAAACCCTCCAGTCTTGTTTTAACACTAACCACATAGAACACATAAATGCAAAAGCCACAGCCCAGGCTGATTGGGCTGTCTAGAGAGACAGCAGAGCTTCCACTGCTCCGACATGGCCGTTCAGCTCTGGCTCCTAACTCCCTGGTGTGCTCTTGGAACGAGTCTCTACATTGCTTCCAGGGTCCATGTCCTAAGACACAAACCTAGCCACATTCATTCCCTATACAAAGTCCTCTAATTCCCGCCTTTTGTAAGATCAAGATCATGTTCTCCTGGTGGTCATGGTCCTCTCGGACCTGCCCTCTGTCTGTCCCTTACGCTTTATGCTGTGATCACACCTAACTGCTAACTTCTTATGCTCTGTTTTCTGCCCCCTGCCCCCATACCAGGACCTTCACAATGAGCTACACCCTCTGAGCCTTATCATTACCCTCACACTGAACTACATACTCCACCCCTTTTCATTTTCATTTTGAGACAGGGTCTCACCAAGTTACTGAGTTGCCTAGGTTGAACTCATGATTGCAGTCCTGCTACTGCTTCCCAGAGTCCTGGGATTATAGACGTGCACCACCACCCCTGACTTATGCTGGCATTTCTGCCCTCTGTGCCTGGTTATATCCAGCTCATCTTTTAAATGTTGGGTCAGTAGCCAATTTCTTCAGAAAACATCCTGAAGATCCTCTAGTATGAGCTATGTGTTTCATGTCTGTGCTGTGTTCTTCTAGGGCAATGAGCCTATCCCTGACCTAGCATTTGGTGCCGCTTGATATTATCTGTGTGTGTGTCATCCCTCGCACATCCAGCTGCTCCCTGACACTGCAGACTGAGTGTTATTCGTCATTGTATAACCAGTACCTGGCAAAATACCTGGCACAAAGTCAGCACTGAGCAAATTCTTGTTAGATAGGACTCCGATTTCCTCTGTCTTACAGCTTCTAAAAGGATGACTGATTTCTTAAGCTGAATGTCAGTTTTTCAAATCTGCAAACATAGTAGTTCTAATAATGTGTGGAAGTGACTGAGCACAGGCTCTGAAAGCCAGCAACCTAAATGAGCCTCGCCTTCTCTTTGACACTTCTTTCTCGAAGCTCTAGGCAACACCTGTGAGAGCTAAGACAGTGGCAGCCAAGGTCTTAAGTCATCATCTCAGGTGAGATTTGCAGTAGTACAAAGGCTCAAACAGTTCTCATAAAGGTCTTTGTAAGAGACTCATATCAGTTCAAGCGGTAGGTGGGGAGATGCATGATCACATCCTCCCGGAAGCCCAGAATTCCTGTGTGCTGGAATCACCACACTGGCCACCATGGTGTCCGCTTTCCTCAGCAGTCCCCAAGGGGCCTCTTTGCAGTGCATCACTGCTGTATTGCTATATTCCATTCCAGGAAGGTACAGCCAAGCTTCCTTTAAAACAATCACTTTGGAGTGGGAAATGCTGGATTTCAACTATTTGTTAATTTATTTGTTTAACAAATATGTATGGAATACTTACTGTGGGTACCAAAAATTCATTCGTGAAATAAAAATAGATAAAAATCTTCACTCTAGTATAAAGTACATTCTAGTGAGAAAAACAGAAAATAAACATTGTAAGCGAGTATTTTGCATAACGTTGAAGGCAGTAAGCAAAGCAAGTAAGGTGGATACATGTGAATATGAGTGTGTTGTGTGCTGCGGTTTAAGGCGGGTGAATTTTTTTGTTTTAAGCAGGGTCTGGCCTTGAGCTAATTGTGTAGCCCCTTCTGGCCCCAGACTCTCAGGAATCCTCCTGCCTTGGCCTTGTGAGTGCTGGGACGACAGGCCGAGGGAACAGTTAACACAGCGGACTTAAGGGAGCTGTGCAAGGAACACTGAGGAGAGTGAGGGCTGCAGAGGGGGGGGAGGGGAGATCAGAAAGAGGAGCGGAGCCCAGGCCATAGAGAACCCGATAGATTTTAAAGCTCGTGGCCTCTCATCTGAGACGAACACGGGGCCACTGCAGATTTTCAGGGCAGGTGTGACGGGGTCGGAGCCCTCTCCTGCCATCTTGAGAACAAACTAGACAGGGACAAGGGTGGACGTGAGACTGTTCACTAGGAAGCTATTGCTATAATCTAGGTAGAAATAACAAAGGCTTGGACCATTGCAGAATATGCAAAATAGTAAGAGGTGGTGACAGAAGTGATACATTTTGAAGGGAGACCCAGTAGGATCTCTGGGTATGAAAGAAAGTAGTGAAGGTTGATTTCTAGAGTTTGGACCTGGCCAAGTGGAAAACTAGAATTGCCATGAAGTGACTGAGGAGGACTTCGTGTACAGTACCTGTACGGGGTGATCAAGAGTTACTCTCACTAAGCTCGAAGCATGTATTGGATGTCCACCAGGAAGCAACAAATACAGGTAGGATCAGAAATCTAGAATTCCAGGGAAAGGTTAGCCTATTGTTATAAAGACGGTTGAGATGTAGAGAAGAGAAGAGATCAAAAGGCCAAGGACTGACACAGCCCAGTATCCATAAAGGCAGGGAAGAGAAGAGAATCAAATACTGAGAAAGTGCAAGTCATTGACATCGACGTCAAGTGACTGACACCAAGACCAAAGTCATGTCTACCGAGAGAGTGAGGTACACTGGAAGCTAGAAGAAGAAAGGAAGAAAGAGTGGCCAGATGTGTCAAATGAGGCATAAATGAGGATTGAGACTGCCATGGGCCTTATCAGTGTGCTGGAGACTTCGGGGTCTTGGATTGAATAGTAGCCTCTCAAAAGTCATGTCTACAGGGGCTGGGGGTATAGCTCAGTGGCATAAGCGCTTGCCTGGCAAGCGCAAGGTCCTGAGTTCGATCCCTGGTACCGGGAAAAAAAAAAAATCAGAAGTCATGTCTACCTAAAACCTCAGAATGAGACCTACTTTGGAAATCAGGTCTTTGCAGATATATTTAGTTAAGGTAGGCTCATACTGGGTTAGGATGGATCCTAAAGTAATATCTGTCATAGAGGGATAAGGTAAGAATTGACATAAGGTATGTGACCCTCTCAGGCTAGAGCACCAAGTGATTGA
The DNA here is from genome assembly GCA_004027595.1 of Dinomys branickii. Lineage (NCBI taxonomy): Eukaryota > Metazoa > Chordata > Mammalia > Rodentia > Dinomyidae > Dinomys > Dinomys branickii. The sequence goes on along the minus strand of PVLD010007639.1, from coordinate 58,264 downwards.
GTGTTCAAGAAATGGTAGTTGTTACACAAACATACTCATTTTTCTATGCTATTGTTGTAGTCTCTTGACCGATGGTATACCTTCTATTGACATGTTTTATTTCTACATCATTCAAGTTCTTAAAGGGAGCAAAAAATATAAAATGCTCCCCCTTTTTTTTGTTGTTGTTTTTGAGACAGGATCTTGCTATACAGTTGAAGCTGGCCTTGAGCTCACTTTGTAGCTCAGGCTGGTCTTGAACTTGCATTGATCCTCCTGCCTCAGCCTCCCTGAGTGCTGGGATTACAGGCGTGCCCCACCACACCCAGCTATAATGCTCTCTTTTTGTGAAAGGGAGGAGCTAATCAAACTTTCAGTGGGCCAAATGGGATGTTTTTTCATATACATATTTGCAAAGCTGTACTAAGCAACAAATGGTCCCCAAAGTCCTAACATTTTGTGCTTTTTAAATACAATTATAAAATAGAGGTATTAAGGGCATATAAGATTGAATCACATAATATGAATCACTTCGGTTCTTGACAAGCTTTGTAATTCAATGCCCTTAGATGCTTCCTGTAATCAAAATCCATTTTTAAATTCATGGGGAGATAGTATCTGATGTTCCACTCATCTTTTCATGTTCTTAATTGCAGGTCAGTTTCGATGGCCTGTCTCACATCAGCCGTCATTTTTGTGATTGAAATATCATTACATATTACAGTTTTCCATGGAACAGTTCTCATCTTTGGTTTCAATTGGATTTCATTCCAATCAAGTCCTTGTGTCTCAGCAGAATTGAATTCACTTAAAATCCCCTGTTCAAATAGGATTATAATCATGACTTCCTGTTGATGCTGCTGAAGTTCCTGGTATCTTCCAAATCTGTGATACTACCTGGGAGGCCAGTGGGCCTGATAACTAAGACACTGCTGCTCTGCCCGATGCAGTAAGCCTGGAGCAAGCTCAGCTAGCATTAGGGCCACAGTGCTTGAAGCATCATGGCTGACTCTGGTGTTTAGGCCCATGGTCTCCACCCATCCTCCACCAAGCCCCACTAGGTTAACGCTCCTCTGAAGTACAGAAAAATCTTCCCTCATACCTCACCTTACAAAAATGTCGGCTGAATGACTTATTAGGTTGAAGAGTTGGAAAGGTGTTGTAATGTGTTTACTTGGTTTGGTTTGGTTCTATATTTTCAGTCTTAGTCCCAAAGGACAGAAAAAGGGTGATGTGTGGCAGCATAATTGACTCATACCACACTCAGTTGTTCTCATAAGACAGCTGAACCTCTTTTTCAGACCTGATTTGCATGCCCAAGTCCCTAGAATGTTTGCTCCCAAGAAGATTCTCTTGAAAGACCTTTGGTTGTGATGATCTACTATTCTAAAGATGTACTGACCCTCCTTCCCTTAGCCACAGCGTGGCTTTGTGTAAACCAATCTCTACATACCTGTGTCCTCTAGTAAAGAACTTCCCAGCATTCTTTTAAAGATGTGTGTCTTGGTTACTATTCTCTCATTGCTGAGACAAAATGCCCAATGCTCAAAATGAAGGAAGGAAAGGTTTATTTAGCTTACAGTTTGTGGAGGTTTCAGTCCATACTTGGCTGGTTCTGAGGCAGAGGGCAAACTCTTCAGGGCAGCAGAGCACAGCAAAAACAACCAGAGCAAAAGGGAGGAATGGCTACAAGCAGCTTCTTCTCTTCCCTTACATTGTAAACAGCCTACCCCCACCCAGGGGCTGTGTAGCTCTCACACAATGTCCATGCCTTCCTTTTCCACAGGCTCAGGATGTATACAAAGTAAGAGCTCTGGCTTCCTGCTGAATCACTCAGTTAAACCTCCAGATTTCCCAAGTTGACACAATGTATCAACCATAACAATGTGTAAAGTTTATAACCTAGAGCCTAGCACAGAATGAGTACTCCAAATTAAGGAAAGTGGCACATAGCCCTGGGCTAATAGCACAACTAATTCCAGACCACATTGATTGGTGGGGCTGGCCTTATTGACAGTTTGCCTCCCCTAACTGGGAAGGACTTAGGCACTGGCAAGTGGGGCTTTCAACAATGGGTCTCACTGCTGAGCAAGGGCCTGGAGGACCCCGAGGCTGATGTGGCAGTCTAGAAAGTAGAACCCTTTGGAAGGCACTCCGGAGTAGCAGCTAGCCTGAGAAATTGACATATGAATCAAAATGTCAAGACAAATATCTCTTCATCCTTTCCTGCTAGACTCAGAAATAAATACCCAGTCTTTCAGGGGTGGGTGTGTGTTACACACACGCACATACTTCAAAGCTAAGGGTTGCAGTCAGGCGTGGTTTTTATTCTGCCATGTACTCCCAGCTTTATTGCTTTACTTCATGCCCTGGAGGATTGCTTCACATGCAAACTTTTCACCTCTAAAATAGACCACATATTTCAGTTTGAGAATGTTTTCTGCCTTTTACAGTTTATGTGTAATTTTGTATTATTACTATATCCATGGAAGCAACTTTAGTTTTCTTTCTAAGACTGAAGCATTAATATCCATAATCTGTAGTGTAAGATACCTCGAGTGGAATTTCAGTTGAATGCTGAGCTGATTGTGCCAGTGTGGGTTAAAGTATCTGCAGATCTAAGTCTAGAGCTCCATTAAGAAGCCCACCATTCACAGCCGGGAAGCAGGGAGTGGATGTTGTGATACTGCGCCATTCGTGTCCCGTTTCTTCAGTCCAGTCTGATTGACCACCAGCCCACTCCTCCAACTATAGTCCAGTCACCTCTGTCCTGACAATTCCACTAGCGCACCATGCTCTACCCTACCTTGGCCCTTTCCCACTCTTCTCTGTCCACAGCGGCCTTCCCTCCTTCTCACCTGACGGGCTCCTCTTCAGCCTAAATGGCCCACCTCAAGATTTACCCTTGAGAACCCTCCGGGTAGACCTCAGCTTCCTCACAGGTTCCTATCGTGGTTATTTACACCTCAATTGTCCACCTGTCCCTCTGTAACTGCTTTGAAACTAGGGCAAGCATTGTGCTCATGGTCTTTACATTCCCAGCATCCATCACAGTACTGAGACGTGTTTGGTGCCTATTAAAAATGTACAGTGGGAAACAAAATCACTCTTTTTGTTTGTTCTTCCTGCAGAAACGATGACTATGGATAAGAGGACAGCTTGTACCAAGGACGCAGTAGGACAACCATCTAACAATGATCCTAAGTAACCTTTTTCATCCAGCAACACCCGGACAACTCCAGTGACCAAATGCTCAGCTGTAACCACAGCAATAACTGGCCCTCTTTCCAAATTGGGTTCGGTGAACCTGAATGGTCCAGCCGCCTTCTCCAGGCAGCTCAAGGGGACGCGCTGTAGGGGGGAAGCTCATCTCTCATTGCCAAGAACCAAGAGTGGACTATGGAAGAAAGCAAGTGATGTAGGGAGAGTCCCAGGAGGACCAGGACTCCTAGTGATTAATATAAGGCCCTTGGTCACAGGGACACAGTGCCGGCCCTGGCCGTCGTCATTCTGACATGAAGTGATTTGTTTGAATGCCCTGGAAGGATAGAATATCTAAAAATCTATCCAGGTGCTAAATAGGCAGCAGATCTCAATTCAGATTCCACTACCTTTGAGCTGATGGCTGTCTTCAGAGAATAGTTTTACCCCAAGAAGTGCTCCACGTGAGAGCCCCAAGAAAATAATAGGACAAGCAGGCCATTCCCCCACAGAAACACCAGTGCAAGGAGGGTTCGTTCACAGCAAAGTCACTGCCCCCTCCACGCACTTGGCAGAGTACCAGTTGACCATGACCATGGCTCTGTTTTCCGCTAAAACCGAATTCTGAATTGGGAGATCCTAGAACATTATTTTCTAGGTCTCCAGTAGCTGCTTCCTTTTAGTGGGTGTTATGATTAAATTTAATATCCATCCCTACTAGAGAGGCGTACCTCTCAGTGACATATGCATTCTGGAACGCCCTTTCCCAGGCACATTTTTTCCGCTAAGGGAACAGCCTCACAAATAGATGTAGCATGGTGTGACGTGAGATCCCAAAGACAACACAAGGTCCCCCGAAGGAAAGGCACAGTTTGGGGGCCTTCTTGGCCTGAGTGCCTTTTCAGATATTTCCATATGCAACAGCCCAGGGTCTAGGCTCAAGCAGTCACACATGGAGGTTTTCTTCTCAGTGCAGACACACATCTCTTCCGTAGCCCTTGGGGAATGGAAATACTTATACCAGTGACAGTCAAGCTCTCCCTGGGTAGCTCAGTCTTTCCTCCCTTCCCTCCCACCAATTTCCTGCCAGCTATGCACCCCATCTTTACTGCTTCTGCTTCTACAGAACTGAAACCAAAGGCCTCAGCATATCCTAGGAGGTCCAGGGGCTGTTCCCCGGAGGTCCTCTCTCTGACCCATTATGGTACAGCACCTTCACACATTTACATTTCTATGCCAAGATAACATTTCCCTTTCCATACAATTTCTCTGCAGTAGAATCCACAGGTGAATTGTGGCTTCCTAGAAAACACATTATATTCATTTGAGTTAACATTTTAGTGTGACACTGAGTGGAAACAGGATCCTTGGACATTATCAGAAAGCTGTGGCTGCCACCTCTGCCTCATTCACAAGAAACCCTACCCTGATGTCAGATCTAAACAGGGTGGAGGCCTTTCTCTGGGTGGCGCAGTATTATTATAGTCCAGCTCCATTCCCTAGCCTGCCTAATCATTTCCATCTCTTATTGGCTTTTGATCAGGAGGATTCAAAAGGAATCCAAATTCTGCCTGTGTCGGATGACATAAGAAAAATTCAACTTCCTTTACCAGGGTTTCCCTCTGCCTGTCCCGCCCTATTCAGGCATTGTCCACCATACCAGTGTTTAGAACCAAAGCGTGAAGGGTTAGTGCCGGCAGGATAGTGAGCAGAAAGACTGTCACTAGATCCAGGCAGATGAGCCTAGAAGAATGGCTCCAAAGAACCCAGACTGGCTCCAGTGGAGAGTAGCAGGCAGCCATCCCATTAAACACTGACCTGTCCTTGGCAATGGGAGCCTAGGTGGAAGGTCCTGACGCAGCCGTGCCTATTGTTCCCATCTCAGGACCTTCCTGCCCAGATATGGCAGCCCTGGGCTACTAAAGAGTATGTTCCTGGCTTGTTGAGATGAATACAAGGTGGCTTTGTGGAGACAGTCTGGCAAAGAGCACTGCCACATGGCAGGCCAAAGACATCGTGTCTGGAAAGCTTGGCCTAGCCTGTACAGCTGTGGCCAGAGGCTAGTTATAAATTTGAACACCTTCAGCCCATCTGTACCTCTGCCTCTGTTCTCTTGCATTCTGTTTGGTTGCCCTTTAGTTCCTAGTAAATGTTCCTTTTGAAAACTCAAATCTTGTGTCATTGAACTTAGGGGAAGAAGATTCTCCAACATCTTTCCAAAATAGAGAAGGACACTGAAGTACCTCAGAAAAACATGGAAATAGCCATAGAAAGAGATACACTTTCATTTGATCTTAGGAAGAGACCCTGTGGAGAGCTGGCACCATGTATTCATCTTCCTGGCACTGATTCTCTACCTTGCACTGCCATCATCTGCCCTGGTTGTGTTTTGCTACCAAAGCACCATTTGGCCTGTGACCTGGGTGGATCTGTCAGGCAGTATGATGTCCAGGAAATGCACTGGTATGTGATGGGTACCAGTTGGGAAATGGAGGGAAAAGAAAGAGCTTCTACAGTGTGGATGTTTTCAAAATTCTCTTAATCATGACTCCAAGTGCAATGATTTAGTCTTTATGATCATCAGTAAGTACATGTTTCATAAGCCCCTAGAAGAGAAGTAAGTCATTCTTTCACACTTAACACAAAGATGCCAGCAGAAGCTATAGACAGTGACTTGCTATTTTCCTTGTTATCTGGTCCTGGGATGGTGGGTGTTTCTCTTGTTATGTAACAAAGCACTACAAAACACAGTGGTTTGAATAGAAATTTATTAGCACATACCTGTCATCCCAGCACTGGGGAGGCTGAGGCAGGAGAATTACCATGAGTTCCAGATCAGCCTGGGCTACATAGTAAGTTTCAGGCCAGCCTGAACTGCATAATGAAATCCTGTCTCAAAAAACCGGAAACAAAAAGAGATTAGACATTTATTGTCTCTCATGATTATGCGGTTAACTGAGCTGAGGTGATTGCTCTCTCCTGGAGTGTCATGGTTGCTGCCAGGTGACACCTGGCACTGGCATCATCTGAATGCCTGATTGGCCTCGGTGTCATGTCTGGCTCCTGAGGTGGAATGACTGGAATAGCTGGAGAAAGGCTGGGCATTTCTTTCTACATGGCAAGTTTGGGCTTCTTCACAACAGAAGTCTCAAGACAGTCAGGTTTCTTAGAACTCGTTTGGCATCTCCAGAACTAGCATTACAAGGATCCAAACTCCTCCAAATAATTTCTGAAATGACACCAAGTCATTCCTTCCACACACTACACATCAAGGCCAAGTCTTAGGGCCAGCCAGGGCTCAAGGGAAGGATTACACAAGAGTGGGATACTGGGAAATGTGGCTCATCAGGGCCTCTGCGAATGCTGGGGTGGGAATGCGGGTGGGGAGGTGACTGAGCTGTAGTCTTCCTACGTAACTGTCTCTGACGGCACATGCGGTGCTGAACATGCACAGAGGATGGGGAAGTGGCGTGTGGCTATCCATGGAGAGTTAAGCAGCATAAGCTAAAAAGAAGCCACTGCTTCTGACTGATACAGCTTGACATACATCGGGAACCCTGGAGGAAAGCATGATTACTGTCACTGAACTAATAATGCAAACGTCTGAGTTGGGTTCTGTTTTTGTTTTCTGTTTTTTTGCTGCAAACGATGAGTCTGGGTCTGGATCTCTGAACTCAGGACAGATATAAAGCAAAAAGAAGTGCTGAGCACTGTCATGGACCTCACTGGGCATCCCTGAGAACAGATATTTGCTACCTGTACTTAGTCTCCTGTGAAAGCAGGTCAAGCCTTTCCCAGGGACTATGGCGGGAGTCCGCTTTCAATTCCTACTCAGAAGGCTTGTCACTTGCTGCCTAGGATCCCCTGGACACAAGGGCTGAAAAATCAACTGCAAGTGTGATTATCTCTGTGACCTCCCTCCTTCTGGCACCTTCCCATTTGGGTTCAGGAGCTCTGAGCCTAGAAGGGATGCAGCCAAGATTAAAGGGTTGGAGACAGCCCTGGTGTCTTATCATCTTAGGTGAGCTTCAGTAGAATAGAAATCCAAGCTCATTCATAAGCCAATGCCAAAGCTTCACAGAAGACAATCATTCCCATGGTACTTTCACCTGGTAGGAAAGGAAAGAACAGGCCAAGGGGACCTGGGCCATAGATGCTGTCCTCCTATGTCACTGATGCTGCATCCCTAAACTACATCACAAGATAGCTCACTCTTTAAAAGCTGGATGAGCATTGCCCATTGCCAGACAATGAAATATATTGATGATAATATATCCTGTAGTTTACAATACAGGGCATTGCCTTGATTCCATACAGTAGAGGTAGTTTTAAAAAGTTAATTTTATTGGCTTAATGTTACATTTATTGTAGCTATCATCCATTGCATTAAATTACAAACCTGCATTTGATACAGGAATATCAATGAGTTTTCCTAGCAAATGAACATCATCTCCAGGAAACTGATTCTCTCAACTTCGATAAAATTCTTTTTGTATGATAACAGCACTCACAGCCTTCATTTTGGATTTAATCCAGATTTGAATGTATCAAAGAGTGACAATTTTTCCAATTTTCCAAACTCAAAGCTTTCAGGGTATAATAAAATCATTTCTTCAGTACCTAAAGAAATTAGTCAGATTTCAAAGATGATGTCATAAGCTATACAATCTGGTAAATAAACCTTCCAGAGCAAGTTATACCTTCATTTCAAAGTGTAATGGCTTAGAAAATCCATCGTTTTCCTCAAAGAAATTTAGAACTAATTTTCTTTAAAAAACTTTTTTTGTCTTTTTGAGACAGAGTTTTGCTATGAAGTTCAGGCTGGCTTTAAACTCACTTTGTAGTCCAGGCTGGCCTCAAACACATGGTGATACTCCTGCCTCAGCCTCCCAGGTGCTGGGATTACAGGCAAAATTAAAATGTTTTATGCTTAAAATAAATTTTTCAAAAGTTCTTACTTTAAAAACATATTAAAAATATAAACAAGCTAAAAGGCTAAATAGAATCCTTGCAAAAAAATGCACATTTTAAAAAGAGAAGCAAATGTAATATCCCTGTCTGTATGTTGTGTCCATAACTCAAATTAGACTTTGCGGAGGGATCATTGGGTCAGGGGGCTCTAGCTGGACCTGTGGGCTTTCTCAGCCACATAACCATCTGTGTTATGGCCCAACAGAACAGTAGGTCCATGTTTTCTAGTTTTGTTTCCAGGATGAAAAGGGAGAATGCAAGATGTTTTATTAAGAATAAGATCCAGGCAACCCTGAGCCACGCTCTCGGAAGAAAAAGAGATGTTTTAGCCACCATGTGAAAAAGGAAGAGGAGCAGCAATATGCTATTTTCTGAATGAGAATTTCAGTTGTTAGAATTAGTTCAATCAAAGTAAATATTTTTCCAATATATGTATGATTTTTTCCTTGTTCTCTGCAAAGCAAGATGCCAGAGTATCTTAAGCAGCACTGCTGGTTTTGAAATTTCGCATTTGCTTTCATAAAATTAACAAGAGGATGTTTAAGCTTTGCCTTCTGGTGTTTCCCACACTCCAGATCCGTGCTGAGGAAGCAGCGACATTCGTGTGTGAGGTACAGGCAGTGCTAGCGCCTTGACAAGATGAAGCTGCCTGCTGACACACTACAGTAGATCCCTAATGGTGCTGCCCACACTGCTGCCCCTTCACAGTGACTGCCGGGCAGATGAGACCGACTTTGCCCTGCCAGTCCACCTAGCAGCTTAGGCAAACCGTTCGGGGCTCCTAGGTCAAGATAATGCCATTTGGCAGCAACTACCAAGGGTTTTATCTCCTAAGCCTGAAAGGTGTCTTCTTGCTCAAAGCAAAGGAGAATGTATCTGTCACCAAACAGAAAGAAAAGCATTGTGTGTGTGTGTGTGTGTGTGTGTGTGTGTGTGTGTGTGTGTACACATGCATACATGCAGGGCACTGGAGGAACATCACCCAAAGGCCAGTTAAAGCATCCTACTTTATTTCTATGTTTTACAGATTATTACCTTAAAACTTTAGAAAAATGAAGGTGGAATTTCAAAAAATATAAACAGTGGGCTCAGATGAAACCCAAGGGGTCTGTCTGTGACTTTAAAACCAGAAGTTTAGTAAATTATTTAAATGCTTATATCTGGTAAATCAAATACTGCCATTCGGCTGACTAATGTGTTATGGCAATTTTCCCAACTGGTGCAAAAGCAGCAATGAGCAGTCTCTTTCATAAAGGGCTGTTCCTGTGTGTGCGCTCCGGTGGGACCCACCGTCCCTGTGACATCTGCTGGCTTGGGGGAGGAGAACAGCTCAGCAAAACAGCACCGCCTTTAAGTCTGATGTTTCCACAAGGAACACAGGTCCTTATAGAAGAAGGCATCTGTAGAAGTGAGTGAAGAGGTGGCACACGCCTCGGCACTCTGGGTGGCTGAGATAAAAGAATCTCAAGTTAAAGCCCAGCCTGGGTAACTCTGCAATTTAGTGAGGCCCTATCTCAAAATTTAAAAGCACTAGGGATATAGCTCTGTGCAAAGGTCCAGAGCTCAATCCAAGAGAAAGAGAGACAGACAGACAGACAAACGAGGGAGGTAGGGAGAGAGGAATGAGAAGGAAAAGGAGGAGAAAGGGAGGAGAGGAAAGGAGAAGAGGGAGAGGAAACGGAGGAAAGAGGGAGGTGTGAGGGTGCAGGAAGGAAAAGAGAAAAGGGGAGGAGGGAGGGTGGGAAGCAGGGAAGGAAAACTCCCCGCCAGCCTTTAGGCTCGACGCTGTAGTTACGCAGAGATAAGGACTGGGAAGAAAAATTTAACTTCTACCCACTACTTAAAACTAGATACTGCATACAACTCAAGGGCAGGCTGTCTCCAAAGGAGGACTTTTTCATTTCCACGGGATATCAGCTGTCTCTCCACCCCCATCACTGTGTCTTAGTTCCATCTTCAGGAGACTTTCATTTTTAACAAGGGACCTGAAGAGAATTTCGTTTGTCCAGAAAGCCCCTTTCATAATACCTGGTGATGGATTATCATCAGATTCAGTGTGGATCAGAAAGCCAGGACTGTCCCTCTCTAAAGTAGAGAAAATTGCATCTTGGATTAAATACCAAAATAGCTTTTCTCTATAGCCACCCCCCCTCCCCACCCCCATCCCTGCCATCAAGCGCTCATCACCATCCTGCAAGGAAGCTGGAGGAAAGGAAGCGAGGCTGCAAAGAGTTCCCTGGGAGGGAAACTTCTTGACAAAGAAGCAAGTGATGACTACAAGAGGAAGGTCTGTGTGGATGGCTCATAGTCAGAGGTGGGAAGGAGGAAGGGTTCTGAGCAACTAGTTCCCTGACCTACTTCGGTAAGCACCAGCCTGTAATCCCTTGCCTAGGGCTGCCATAGAAATCTTTATCTCAGGAAGTGCATAAATTTGTCTACAGCTCATGCCACTCAACTCTGTGTTCCCGATAACATCAAGACAGAGTTTTCTGTGCATATCAAAAGCAAGTACCTTCCTTCTCCAAACTGTTTGAGCCACCACTGCCCAGCCACTAGTCCCTGTGTGCACTGGACTGAGACGTGGATTTCTAGGGCCAGATACAACTAACTGCAAGAATAGTCGTCCTGGTATTTCAGCTTGTTTGGAAAACAAAGCCATGCAGTCCATCCTATCCATTTGGTCAAGAATATCATTCAGATTGCTTGGGGGTAAAAGAAGAGAAAAAGATGACACATGTGGGTACTTTTTTAGATGGAATACTTTCTCATTCAAATCTCAAAAAGGAGCCTGTAATCCCAGCACTTGGTAGGCTGATGTAGGAGGATTGTTGTGAGGAGACCAGCCTGGGCTATAAAGTGAGCTCAAGGCCAGCCTGAAGCAAGACCCTGTCTCCAAAATGACCAAAAAAAGGAAGAACAAAACTGAAAAGGAAAAAGACGACAATCTTAATGATAGTCAGATGACTGCCTGAGAAGCTTCTGCCCTCTAGTGGCTAAAGACTACGAATAGGTTGCACAGACATTCATCCAATGTGTAGGCGGGCTTGAGACACAGAACGAAGTTTAGCGGAAGGGGCACTTTCTGGCGACTGCAGGTAAACCTGAGCTTTATGTCATGAAGTTGGGTTCCCCATGTGCTAATGTTCAAAGAACCCCAGAGATTTTCACTTGGGAACCTCCACAGCAGGGATCAAGAAAAAGTCCTCTGAAGGGAGATACAGCCTGTATAAGATGCAGACTTTCCACACACGCTGACCAGTCCTGGCCCTGGGGCCTACTACTACAAGGTGGTCACCTGCTCCATGCGGGAGACCATCAAGAAACATCACATCTTCCCCTGCCCAGAAAGTCTTCTCCCGCTGCAGCCATGACTTCCACACCTCCAGAAGTCATTAACCCACGTCCAATAATGTCTCTTGGTCATCATGGCCCTCCCTGCACCCTGCATATCCTTCCTCTCAAGCTCTTCTATGCTGTGTGATATGCTGTGTTATAGCAATCAGGATTTCCAAAACTCTTAGCAGAGCCCACCCAGCCATACCATCCCTTGGGTCCGTCTTTTGCCTAGTGCCAGTCAGGACCAGACAGTTGGCCTCCAGAGAAAATCAGCTTTAGGAAACCATACAGGCAGTTTTCAAATGCCAAACAGAACCAATCACAATAAGAGGTGTGAGAGTTCTAGAGGGCTCTGGTGCACATGGTTTTTATTTCTAAAAGCAGAATGAGGCTATTCCATCAAGAGACTGCTGAGTAGGCAGCTGTCCAATCCCAGGGTCTTTAGAAAACACAACCAGGCTCTTCACTTTGGCACAATGACCAGCCACTTGTGAGGATTCTGAACGGAAGGTATTTCCAGTAAATCATGGAGTTGGGGGTGACTGTCCAGAACTTCGAGACCATGCCCTGAGTGCTCAGGCCTGAGAATGAAGGAGGGTAAAAGCATGTGACCAGAGGTAACTGGGGCATCTTGGAGACCTGTCACTCATGTGAAGTTACAATGTGAGTCATAAATGTGAAGGGTGGTGCTAAGGACTAATGTTTGTATTCCTCCGAATTCTAATGTTGAACCCTCATCCTCAGCGTGACAGCGTTTGGAAGGAGGATTAGATGAGGTCATGAAAGAGGGACCCCCATCATGGGATTAGTATCCTTTAAGAAAAACAAGAGAGACCAGAGCTTCTCTCTCTCCCTCTGCCTCTCTCTCTCTCTCTCTCTCTTTCTCTCCTATGTGAGGACACAAGGAGAAGGCAGCTGCTATGAACAAAGAAATGAGCCTTTGCCAGACACCGAATCTGCCAGCACTTTGATCTTGGATTTCACAGCTTCCAAAACTTCGAGAAATAAATGTCTGTTGTTTAAGCCACTTGGTCTATGGTGTTTTGTTATAGCAATCTGAGACAGCTGGTGGCGACTCATAGCAGTGGGTGACAGCTGGTGACTCATAGCCAATGGTGTGTGGGAGGAGAAGGTAAATGCAGGTACGCATGCAATGATGGGAGATACCACAAACGTTTATATATGATTGCCATTTCATTAGCTTTATGGGACTTTCTACAAGGTTCTTGCCTGTCTTCCTATATTCTAACAGTGTTAAACATCTTTAAGTATTTAACACATCAATTTTAAAACGATTGCCCAAATGTCTACTTATAAGAAAATACCAACTTGCTTCAATAACTCCATATCAGCAACTTCATGCTAAAACTCCTGCCTTAGAAGCTTCTTGTTTTTTTTTTTTTTGTGGTACTAGGGATTGAACTCAGGACCTTGTGCTTGCCAGGCAAGCACTTATTCCACCGAGCTATATCCCCAGCCCCAGAAGCTTCTTGTTAATATCTAGTTTAACTTCCTCCTATATTTTCCCTTAAGTGTACTACATTCTGTGGAAGAGGCTGGGAGACCCACATTACACGCTTGTGAAGGCCAAATCTCTACTGCCATTTTTCTTTTTTTGCACTGAAATTCTCTTTGAGGAAGCACAATTTCTCCCATATTTTTCATTTTTAATTCTATCCTGGAATTATATTTAATCTCTATGAAGTTCAGCAGACCGCTCCTCATTCCCCCATTTTTATTTTCTCTTCCAAAGGTTAGATAAGAGATTTGCAAGCTCAGGATTATCTTTTATTTTTCTGGAGTGGCCAAAATGTGAAAAGGAAGATGGTTTCCTCCTTGAAGTGTGGGAAATCTTCAGGATTTCAATATTCAGAAAAGAGAAACTCTTTACAGCTTAAGAGGAAACAGGGTGACTCTCTAATGCTAAAAAGTCCTTCCCCATCTTTTCTATCAAGAGTCTCTTCTTTCCTTGGGGGCAGCTGTATGGTCGTGCTTGGTGGATGGTGAAAAATTATTGGGAGATTTTCCAATGAGAATGAGACTTCTAAGAGAGGGTGCAGTTGAGCATCTACCCCTGGCCTGTCTGGGTGGGTCCCGCAGATCTCCACTGGGGTCAGAGGCCCATGAACCTAGTTGACACTGCCAAGGCTCATGCATTTGGAGGACAGAGTCCAGGAGCCTTGGTTAAGGGTGCTAACAACTAATCTGAATCCTATTATACATTCAGTTACAGAAGACAGCCCGGACAAGTTATTGAACTTGGTCACTATTCAAGGACAGCCTTGAATAATTTCTGAAGCCTGAGTCTAAATCGAGACCCAAATGGGGCTATTTGACATGCTAGGTGGGAAACAGTGTGTGAATTAACTTAGTTTATCTTAAAGAGTTGGATAGAGACAGAGGAGAGAAAGGCAAGTCAGAGAAAACATGATATAATAACTGAATTTCATAAGGGTATTCTAATGTCATTAAGAAAACAATAAATGACTCCTAAGGAGTGAATACATTTGCAATATGCTTGGGAAGAATTTTCTTTAAAATATTTTAATATTTTCCAGAGGGAGGAAAAAGCGTTCTGTTTTCTGAAGATGTACTTACAAAGACTCATTCCCCAGTCTTTTTGCAGAAGTAAAGCTTCACGTCCACAGCATTTAATGGTGTATAAATCTGACATATCTGAGAGCTTGGTCTTCAAAGATATGCTAGATATGTTGCACTATAGGAAATTGCCCCAAATCTGTCCAGATTGTTAAGGGCTGGAGGGCATTGATCCCTCCAAAATAATATAGGATTTACAGTCTACATTAGAATCTATTAAAGGGGCTGGGGATATAGCTCAGTGGAATAAGTGCTTGCCTAGCAAGTGCAGGGTCCTGAGTTTGATCCCCAGTACCACACAAAAAAAGAATCTATTAAAGAAGCCCCAACAATGAGCCTGAGGTGCTTATGTGCATCCATGTAAATGTCCACATGCCTTTTAGAAAGGCTGTATTAGTCATCTTTCCCACTACTGGGATAAAGTACCCAACACCCATGACTCAAAAGAGGAAAGGCTTAATTTAGCTCACAGTTTTGAGGGGTTCAGTCTATGGCCAGCTGGATTTAAGGTAAAAACAGCCTGGTGGAGGGGCATGGCTGAGGAAAGCTGCTCAATCTACAGCAGCCAGAGAGCACAGGGAGAGTAGGGAGGAAGGGAGGAGCTGGGGACGAGAATACTTCCCAGGTCACATTGCCAGGTGACCCACCTGTCTCACCAGGCCCCACCTCCTAACAGTGCATGAACTACAGCGCTCAGAGGATGAATCCTCTGATGAGTGTCCCATGATCCCAACCAAAGACATGAGACTTCGGGACACATTTTATATCTAAATCATAACAGAGACCATCACATAATGTGTCCTGGCTGGAAAGTACAAGTGAGCATGATTTAGGTGAAAGGCAAATTCTGGAGGAAAATCCAATCTCAGACCAAGAGGAAAGATGCTATTCATTCAGGAGTTAGCCCAGGCAGGATGTCTTGTCAAGACAAGGCTCACAGACTGAGGAGGAGGTGTATGACAATGACAGTAGCTTAGCAAGGACTCAACCTTGAAGTACATTCAATTTTGAAAGGCTGGCTTGCTGGCCAGAGCTACAAATGTATGTATTCCCCTCCATTGGGAATGTTCGCACACATTCCCCCTCCTCCTTTTCCTACCGGTTCCTCCTGTTACGGATCTTAGCTTAGACGTAATTTGTGGTTGCAAAGACTTCCCAAGCCTACGGAATTCAGCCTTTATTGGGAAATAATTGGCAGACAATCAAAGCTCCTCAGCCCAGCAATTACATAATAAGGCTTTGCATGTTGGTTCCATCACCCTGGCTACACTGTGTGATAGATTAGAAGGGGTCAGAATGGAGTAAACAACCACAGATCTGGCTATTAACCTGTTTCTTCCCTCACTCTGCCGGTCAACCAGTAACCAAGTCCTATCAATTCTACGTCCTAAACATTTCACAAAGGCATCCTTGTAGTTCTCTCTCCACTAACATTACTACATTTTGGCCTTCACAATCTTTCCCCCAAATTACAGTCTTGTTGTACTCCAACAGATTCTTTCCCTGGCCTTCAG
Organism: Dinomys branickii; assembly: GCA_004027595.1. Classification (NCBI taxonomy): domain Eukaryota; kingdom Metazoa; phylum Chordata; class Mammalia; order Rodentia; family Dinomyidae; genus Dinomys; species Dinomys branickii. The sequence continues at coordinate 42,665 of PVLD010007639.1, read as the reverse complement.
ACAGATCTCCCCAAACACAAATCTATTTATGTCACTCACATGAAAATATAATGATTCTCTGGTTGTTTTTACCATAACACTTAAAATGTCTGGCATGTCCTACAAACTTGGCAAAGTCTGATCTCACCCCAGCCTACCAAAAGAAACACCATGGAATATTGTCCAAAAGTATCCTGTAGATCAAAGACACGTGTCCCAGCTATGAAGTTTATTTGTGCTTAAAAATGCCACTAATAGCCCATAGCTCAGTCCCTCTCCAGACGTTGCCCTCAGCCAAAGGAAGCTGCTTCACCCAATGTTCTGTCCCCTCCTTCATCCACCCGGTTGAAGCTTGTGTTACAACTGCACTATAGTTGAACTTCTCTCTTTTCCCAGTCTGCTTCTTTCATTCCCTCATAGGTATTACCCCAGAAAGCACACCCCAAGAAACATCTTGCACATATATTGGTCTTAGAGCCTATTTTGAGGAAAGCCCAAGCTAAAACACCCTCCCAACTCTATAGATATTTCATACAAAACTTTCACCAGTTCCTTGGGTCCACTAAGAGCTCTGCAGCTTGTTATATTTTTGCATAAGGTGTTGCTTCTTAAAAGACTATTTCCTACTTCTCTCCATTATCCATTTTACTGATTTACTTCCTGTTTAGTCTTCCAAGTCTCAGTTACGATGCAATTCCTCTAAGAAGTTATCTCTGATTTGCTGAGCTCAGGTGCCCCATCTATATGCTGTCCCAGCCCTCTGTACTACCCCTGACTGTATAATCAGTGTACTATGGTGCATTACAATTATATATCATATGACTGTCTCCCCGACAAGCTTATATCCTCTGCAAGGATAAGGAATCTACTGTGTCTGTTACTGTATCTCTAGGGCTTCGTCCAGAGCCTAAAGCATAATAAGTTCCCCAAAATACTTAGTAAATGAATAAAAGGTAGAAAATAAAGAAGTAAGGAATCAGCAGTAGGATAGAAGAGAAGGGGATCACATTTTATATTTAGATGGTACACTTCATGTCATGGTGACTGACAGAACACAGGAAAAAAAGTGAGGAAGAACTGAGAGTAACTCCTAAGTTTGTACATATGTAAGTAGGTGTTATAGCTTGTGTCTCCATGTACCCCCGCAGCTCCATGCAGTCATAGGTCGGGCTTTTTCAGAGGTAGCTGAATCTAGAGTATGATGGATTTGTAGTGCAATACTGCAGTTGAGGTTGGGTGGTTGTCCAATCAGTCCACTGATTGGTTTGGCACTACCTTGATCTCAGTAGCCTTGATACAAAATAATGGACAGAAAGAGGCTTATCTTCTCCCCTCTCTTGCTTGTTTTCCTACCATCTGCAAACCCATGAAGAGTTTTCCTCTGCCAAGCCAATTATGCACTGAAACCTCTACAAACTGTGAGCTAAATAAACCTTTCCTCCCGCTAATTTTGTGTCAGGTATTTTGTCTCAGCAACAAGAGAAAATTAACAGAGGGTAGGTAAAAGATGACCTTATTGACTAAAATAGTTCAGAAGGAAGTTGAAATCTGCATAGATAAACAAATAAAAATAGGCCAAGTTTATGGGGTTTCTTCCACACCCAAGGGCAAATGTCCAGTAAGCAGATAGAACTAGGGTCTGGAGCTCAAGAGTGTAGGTCTGGAATAGGATATTATGAAGGTATCACAGAAGAAGTTCCCATATCTGCTTACTTCTGGCCAAGGGCATCCTTCACATTCCCACTGGAAACTCTAGTATTTTGTCTTTTTTTGTTTGCAATGCAATGAGTGCTTAAATTAATCCACCTGGGTTTCCAAAACAAAGTGCTACAGACAATACAGACAGTCCCTCCCAGTCCTCGCAGCAGCCCAGGAAGTTTATATTTGTAATCCCCTGGAAAAGTTATTGGAATTCTAGTGAGTGAACTCCAATCTACCCCTTCCAGTGCAACCCACACCACAAATAAAGACACCATTATATATCCAAAAGGGTAAGAAATCAAGGGGGTCCTGAGTCCAGCCACAGTGATCGCTGTCTGGGACAGGCTTTTACCCTGGACTGAACCTGGATTTTATTTTTTGTGAAGAAGGGAACGGCTTGAGGATGAGTGACTGTGAGAGTGGTGGGAAGTACGTGAGTTCCATGAGCTGGGCTAGGCAGGAGGCCTGATATCAATAGGCAGAGAGGGAGAGATACAGAAAGAGTAATCTGCATAACACAATTGAGATAGCATCTGATGTTTTGGGAAAGGTTCTCTTGCTCTGATATGTGATCTTTCAAGCCCCAAGAAGTTACAGCCTCGGTCTTGAAGCTCGATCCCAGCCAACAGTGTGGAGCATTGGCCCGCACATTCTGCCTCCTCCGGCTCACACTTGGGAACACCAGGGGGGAGCATCTGGGGAAACACTCCTGCTGTTTTCCAAGACTATCACCATCACCTCAACTGGATCAATATGCATTGCTTAAAGTCGGTTGAAGGGATAAAGAAAAGTCCTAGCCAGCTCTGTACATATCAATACATGCAAATAGGGTCAGGTTTAGCCAAAATGGAGATGACTGCTCCTCCTTCAAGGAGAGTCCCCCAGGCGGTCCTCCACAAGACAGTCTGACTGAAATAACAGACAGGTATTTCTTCACAGGTCTAGAGGCTGAACATCCAAGACCAAAGTGTCAACAGGTCTGGTTTCTTCTGCAGCCTCTCTCCTTAGTTTGCAGGTGGCCACCTTTTCACTGTGTCCTCGCGTCTTTTCTCCGTATGCACTTCCCCTATGTATCCAGGTGTCCTTCTTTTAGATAGGGACATCAGATTGGATTAAGATATGCCATAAGGATCTCATTTTCACTTAATCACCTCTTCAAAAGCAATCTCCAAGTATCACATTCTGAGATCATAGGGATTAGGGCTCCAGTTTAGGAATTTGGGGGACACAGTTCAGCCCGTAACAGTGCTATGTTCTTTTTCTTCTGCATTTTTTGCTCCTGTTCCACAGCTGCCCAGTGCACAGCTCTCCCTGGAGCAGCAGTGTCTGGATGGATCTTCTCACCAAGACGCAGACCTCAGCACATTATGGAGACAAGCAGGAGGGTCACCACGGGGGTTATTCTGCCCAGACTACGGGTGAAGAGTTAGTAGAAAGACCTGAAGGAGGAGTAAGAATTCACTGGTTACAAAAGAGACTGTAAGATCCCTAGAAGTAAAATTCCCATGTTAAATTTCATGGAGGAGTTTGGGGGCAATTAGATGTAGCTCTTGAGGAAGACAGATGCAGGTGATATTAAGAATTGAAGCAAGAATGATTGGCTACATTCACATTATTAAGAGCTTTAATGTTGGCATTGGCAACCGTAGTGGCACATGCCTGTAATTTCAGCACTTGGGAGGCTGAGACAGAAGGATCACCATGAGTTCAAGGCCAGCCTAGGCTACGTAGTGAGTTCAAGGACAATCTGAACTACATAGCAAGACCCTGTCTCCAGAAAAATTCTTTGTGGCATAAAATCATCCAATGCTTTATCTAGAGAAGAACACTGGGAAATTATTTAGAGCCTACTGCAACCACTCATGTAGAAAACAATGCAATTACCTATAAAAGGTGAAAGATTTAAGGGCGACACGAAGGCAAACAGCTATTAGGTATGAGTAGGGGAGAGGAACGATGAATACAAAATCAAAGGGAAAAGCTGGAAGAAAAGAGAGGGGGAAAAGGAGACATCATGTTTGTATCTGCATAAGGAGTTCTAGATATTCCAGGTGGGATTCTGTGAGGCTGGGCTCTGCTTTCCCAACAGAAGGCAGAATCTCCTCAGACTTCCTCACAGCTGGGTAGCACCTTGCAAGAGAGTGGAGGGCACCGGGAGAGGAAAGGACTCTAGAAATCAGGTGATCAGTTAATATGGAGACACAGTCCAAAAAGCCACCAGTAATGAAAATGGCAAAGAAACCCAAGAGGAGCTGAAGATCTTGGCAATATTAGCCTCAGGGACTGAGAGAAAACAGTCAGCTCCTCAAAGATGGGCTTGGAGATCAAGGACTAGCAGCCTGGATCTGACTGTGTTGAGGAAACAGTGGTGGGTATTGAAGAGCAGGACTGTTTATGTCAAGACTGTTTCCCGAAGTCTCATGTGCTCAGGTGGAGCCTTTGGAAGGTGACTGACCATAGGAGCTAGAGCTGACTTGCTTTTAGGGGGTCGGGTCTAGTCAGAAGACGGGGATCACTGTGCATATGTGTATCTCGCTCCCTGGCCCCTTCCTTCTCTTTCTCTTCCTGACCACGATAATACGAGCAGCTTTCCTCTACCCAGGCCCCTCTGCCATACTGCTCTGCCTCTGAACTGGCCAACTGCGGACTGAATTTTTAAGCCTAAATAAACTTCTCCTCCTTTAAATTATGGGTGTTGGGTATTGTGCCTGATGAGTGATGAGAGAAATAACTCAGACAAAGAGCTAAAGCTTCCCTCTCAGGACACTCAGCAATAAAGCAGAATAACCAGGCACACGGGATTAACCACTGTCCTCACCAGTGAGCTTAGAGCTGTGATCAAGGCCAGAGAGTAAATACAAAAAAAGACAACGGAGCAAAGTGATTGGGTTTATCCCAACTGTGGTTAAGCTGCTGGGAGTCATCTCTCTCATCTTTACCAACACAACACCCATAGAGTTGGGCCACTCTGAATAAAGGTGGCCACAGCTGGCCAGTGTGCAGCACAGCTAGTACTCTCTCCCAAGTGAGTTTGTTTTTGATTTATGAAACCTGTGGTCACAGGAACATGAGAGGTTCCACGGAGCTGTAGATCTATCCTGTGGCTCATCCATCCCAGTGAGCAAAGGTTCCCAGCCATGGGATTTGTTTCTTCTGCTAAGCTCTCCAAACCAGACAAGACGTGGTCAATCAGAGGCCAGTGTCGTCCTTGTGAAGGTGATGACCACAGAGAGAGTAGTGTGAGGCCCAAGTCACTGGAGGGGGAGGGGAGCCTACGCCAGAGCTAAGCCAAGCCCATTAAGCCCATCCCAGTGGGACAGCGGCCCTGGCAGCAGCCTGAGGACTTGCGCTGTACCTGAGGCCTCTCACCACATTCTCTCCTCATTTACTGTCCAGTAATATGCATTGTGTGGATTTCACTGTGGAAATAATGAAACAATCTGTGGAAAGCTAAGGAAAGGAGTACCCACTATGACACCACCCAAACGTTAATCGTGATACGTTCAGAATTTTCCTCCTTTGAACCTTTTCCATCTTGGTGCATATTCTCCAAATTAGGAGTTGAGGCATTCTTGGAAGAAAATCACTAGAGCCCCTTTTGAACAAGATTTTATTTAAAAATGCCAAGCATGGGAAGTTTGAGAGAGAGCATTCTCATGTGGAGCCTGAGTCAGGCAGAGATTCTAAAATAAAGATTTAGGAGACAAGGTCACCTAAAGTGGGACTAGCTTAGGGAATAGTTCAAAGATAGCTTTCAGAAGTAAGAGGAGTTATGGCCAAGTGTGGTGGTGCACACTTGTAATCCCAGAACTCAAGAGGCTGAGGCAGGAGGATCACGGAGTTGGAGGCCAGACTGAATTGAATAGTGAAATCTTGTCTCAAAAAGACAAAAAAAAAAAAAAAAAAGAGGAGTTGTTAGTAAATATCAGGAACTATTGTTTGGGATTCTACCAAAGTGGGGGCCTGAGCATATCAAAGCAGATAGGCTGCCTACCTGGCGTGTTGGCATAAGCCTGTGATCCCAGAACTTCAAAGGCTGAGGCAGGAAGATCACTGTGAGTTCAAGGCCAGCCTGGGCTACATAGTGAGTTCAAGGACAGCCTGAGCTACATAGCAAGACCCTGTCTCAAAAAAAAAAAAAAAAAAGGAACGGTAAGGAATAGCTGCTAGGGATAAGGACCACTAGTGAAAAATTCTCAAACTTTTAGTATTTCTTTCTGGGACCAAAACAAATCCAGGTTTTCTAACTCCTGGCCAGACAATTTTCTGTTCCCCATCCATACCCAAGTGCTCCCACTATAATAGGTGATTGAGAAAGAACATGAACAGTCTTGGACCCACTCACAGAAGGATCGATTAACATAAGTAGAAGTCTGTACCACAAAGGTAAAAGTGGGAAATTTTACCACTTTGCTCCAGAGGTATGATTTATTTTCAATTAAGGGAATGGAGGGATTTGAGTCCTATGTATTTCTAGCCTGTCGCTATGTAAAATGAATTCTGACATTGTAACTGAGAAAACACTAGGACTTCCTTAGAAAGGAATTTCGTATTCTGGTGATTTGGCTCTGGAAGTACCACTGAATCAATAACTCTTGTTTCTCTTGAGAAAATTTTTCTGAGCTCAATCCCAAGATTTTTCAGCTGTCAGCCTAGGCCATCAGGGCTGTAGCCAATTGAATCTCTCCGCCTGCAGAGCAGTGCAGCCCTGGGCCCTGGCTTTGCAGAGATATGGGTAGATCATGTCCATTTCCATTGCTGTGCCTTTAAGAGCTGCAGGAATGCAAAGGAAGTCTGGAGAGGTGGGGTCTCTCAGTAGAACTTCTGGCAAAATGATCCTGGAAATGAAACTAAACTGAGATTGTAACTCTGGGAAGTTGGGGGTGGTTTGTGCTGGTCAGGCCTGTGATTGGACTGCAGAGTCTGTTAGGGAGGAGAAAAGCAAAAGTAAAAAGGAAAGAGCTGGGGGAGAATAAGGGAGGGGAGAAAAGACCTCACCACCCCTCATACCCACAACCTAGGCCTAGAAGCAGAACACAGACACTAGCCTGGAGAGGGTCTGCACACAGCAAAGGTGAGGGCAACAGATGCTGGACCCCGGAAGCTCTCTGCACCAAGTAAGTGCTCAAGGCCTGCAGGGACTGCCTTGCCAACAGCTGGACTTGATCACTAGCTTGCAAACTGAGATCATGCACTGGGTGGAATAACAAGAAGACTTTGCTCTCCACAAAACAGTGCTTTTCAAGGACTTGCTACAGCAACAGAAAGAGGATATCACTACTGGACCCTTGAGTCTTCTTTGAGAACCAAGCATAAGAGTGTGCACTCCTGGAGAGTCTGCAGGATGATGGCGGCCCTTCGCAGAGCTTCTGTTCTGCTGGTTCTGTTCCTTGCAGCATCTCTGCCCCTACCGCAGCACGCCCAGGATCCAGGCATGGTACACTACATCTACCAGCGCTTTCGAGTCTTGGAGGTAGGTAACAACTTGGCTGCCTGACATGGCGAGCGTGCCTCCCAGAAATCATCTTTTTTTTTGAGACCTGGTCTCACTATGTGGTTCAGGCTGGATTTGAACGCACTAGATAGCTCAAGCTGGCCTCAAATTTGTGGTATCCTTCTGACTTAGCCTCCAAAGGGCTGGGATTACAGGCTTATGCTATCACACCCTGCTTGGGAAACATCTCATTTACCCACATTTCTTTGTCCTTTTGATGTATATTTTCCAGCTAGGATATTATAAGTTTGTTACTAAACTTATACTTAACAAATATGTACAAAGTAGCAGTTTAGGGCCCCTCCATCAGAATCTACTGTGCTCCATTGCCAGACCTCGAGCATGGCTTCACTCTATCTGACAGTTTTTCTCATCTATAAATTGGAGATAATAACTGAATTTACCTCCTATGCTTATTCTGAATATTTAATAAAGAGATTCCACCTCTGAGAAGCTGAGGACAGTTTGCGGGAGTCTCTCATCTGTGCTTAAGAGCATTGTCTGGCCTGGTGGGTAAATGTCTAAAATGTTGGACAATCAAAATTGAATAGCTTATTTTCTTAACTATAAAAATTAAACATCTTGGTCACTTTTCCTTAATGCTTTATTGCATTGGAATAACTGATTTTAGATTTTTCTTTTTATCTTTTCACAGGAAATCATTAGATTCGTACAAAAAGTGATGACAGTACATTGACTCTTAGCTTTATTTATTTATTTTTTGGCCTTACCTGAACTTGTACTGTACTTTGAAATGAGCAGATTTCAGAAATGTTAAACAGACAGTGCTCAGGTTTCTTCCTCACTAAAACTGGCAAGACCCAGTATTTTTCTAGGCCAACTAGGCTCTCAAGGGCAATTGTGTGTAACCAGTGTTCTGCCTTGGTCTTTGACACACCCCAGCACTAAAAGCCACTATTTCATACTTACTGCCTTGCCCTCTCTCCCTGCCACCCACACACACTGTGGATTGAACCGAAGACCTTTGCACTGAGTTACATTCCCAGCCCCATGTATTTATTTATTTTGAAACAGGGTCTCACTAAGTCTCTGATTTACCAGGGTTAGGCTCAAACTTTTAGTCTTCGTGCCTCAGCCTCTCAGAGTGCTGGGATGACAGGTATGCGCCATGGCACCTGGCTAATATCTTGCCTTTGTACAAATTAAATTAATATTATTTATCTTCTTTCATAGACACTTTTTTCTCCAAGATTTATTTTCTGGGAAAATCTTCAAGTACAAATTATTTGGTCATCTAGTTACAGTCAGGGTAAAATAATTCAACAGAGCACCCTGAATGCATCGCTTAACATTGTCCAGTCAGCAGACTGAGGCTTAGAGGCCTAGAGATGAAATGTTCCCAGGCCAGTTACTTCTGGCCGCTTCTTTACTTGTTCTCTCCCAGACACCTCCCCTTCAGTCTCACCTTTTTAAGAGCACCAGAATTATGCTCAGCATTTACCAGCAATTTGCCCTGGCATTACAGCCAACCAAATTCCTATAAATTGTTCTTTATTTCTTTGAATTTGTCTGAAGACAAGGGTAAAACATATATACCTCTGAATGTGAATTTAAAATTCACATTCAAATGATAGGATCTGTGTAGATCTTCCCACCCTGGTCTTCCCATGGCCTTGAGGCCCAGTCTCCCACGGCAGGCACTGTTGACCAAAGCATACTCTTAACAGCCAAGTGACACAAGTCCCACGTAGGGAAGGGTGAGTCAGAGGGGTAAGAAAAACAAAAGCAAAACAAAAAGGAAATGGATTTAGAGAACTTTCCCCTTTTTCTGTCTTTCTCTTTTTCCCTTTTTCTATCTTTACTTCTTCTGTCTCTCTGTCTCAATCTCTTTTCCTTCAAAATACACACAGAATTCCTTTCTGGAGCATAAATTTGTATACTTGTGAAAAGCATTCTGGGAAACAGTGCCAAATGAGCTTTGACTATTCATACTTTTTGGCTCAGCAATTCCATTTCCATTTATATATTCTTTGATTCAACAAATATTTATTGAATATTACTATATGCTAGGCCCTGTGCCAAGTGCTGGGGATGGGCCTTACTTCTGGAAATCTTACTTCATGTTAATGAAAATGTAAATACAAAGATTGTTTTCTTAGCATTATTTGAATGACAAAATTTGAAAGCTATTATAAATGTCAATCCAATGCAACCCAACAGAATAAGTAAATGGGATAACAATTCAAGGAAATACGCTGTGTCTTATTAAAATTATGTTAAAGGTGGGCAAACAAATTCATACACAGATGTGTATGTAAACACAATGGAATTCCATTCAGAATCAAAGATGGGCATTTGTGACACCACAGATGAACTTACTGAACACTATGCTAAGTGAAATAAACCAGACACAGAAAGACAAATATTGAGTGATTTCACTTATAACTGGAATCTAAAATGTTGAACTCATGGAAACAGAGAATGGAGTGGTGGTTATCAAAGTCTGAAGGGCAGGAGTAATTGGGAGAGATTGGTCTAGGGACACAATTTTCCAGTTAGGTGAAATAAATTCCAGTGCTCTATTGTACTCCACAGTGATTTTGGTTAGTAGCAATATATATATCTGAAAATTGTTCATACTGTAAGTTTTAATTCTTCTTATCGCACAAAGTTAGTATGTGAATAACAACATGTTAATTGGCTTGATTTAGCCATCCCAGAATATAAAAATATATCAAAACATCATTTGTAAAAATAGGTATAGGTGGGTATATTAAAAATTGGTTTTTGTTTTGAGACAGGGTCTCCCAAAATTGCTAAGTTGCCCAAGCTAAGCTCAAATTTAGATTCTTCTGCTTCAGCCTCCCAGAGTGCTGGATTTATAGAGGTGTGTGCTACCATGATCATGTGGATAATATAATTTTAAGGTTCAAAGAAACCTATCAGTGCCAAAACTTATGACATGGGTATTGGCATTAAAATATGCTGACAAAGTATCAGCAAGTTAAAAATACATTAAAAAACATGCACATAATAAAATTTCATTTTATTTTACTTATTTTTTTGTAGTGCTAGGGATCAAACCCAAAACGTAATCCATGCTAGTCAAAGATTGTACCACGGAGCTACATCCCCACTCTTAAAAAAAAAAAACACATAAAAAATGTATATATTTATATATACATATCTATATATCACTAAATACATGGGGAAACTTTTTAAAATATATATGCAAAATCACCAGAAGTACCTTTAAATTTAAGATACAGGGTGATTTTTATTTTTCCCTTTATAATTATTTGTACTTTTCTTATATTTTTCTATGCATAATAGCTGTTTAAATAACCTACAATAATTTGGTACATTTATTTTTCAATTGAAGCAAGGACTGGAAAAATGTACCGAAGCAACACGGGCTTACATTCAAGACTTCCGAGAATTCTCAAAAAACATATCTGCTATGCTGGGAAGATGCCATACCTACACAAGTGAATATAAGAGTGCAGTAAACAACCTGGCACTGAGAGTGGAACGTGCCCAGCGGGAGATTGACTATCTGGAATACCTTCGAGAGGCTGACATGTGCGTGGAGTCAGAGGAGAAGACGCTGGCAGAAATGCTGCTTCAAGAAGCTGAAGAAGAGAAGAAGATTCGAACTCTGCTCAATGCAAGTAAGAACTGCATCCTTTGCCTTCCCTTCTAGGGACTGTTGCACTCAGGAAGCTGCGCACTTGGTGCAGCCAGGAAGTGTGATCAAGCCATGAGGAAGAACCAGATGTGTGCTTTAGTGAGCATGTGCTAGGAGAGAAACCTGTGCAGAGAATGCGTGTAGAGTTGCTCTTCCTTTCACAGGCAGTTTCTTTTTTTTTTTTTTTGCGGTACTGGGGATCGAACTCAGGACCCTGCGCTTGCTAGGCAAGCGCTTATTCCACTGAGCTATATCCCCAGCCCATCACAGGCAGTTTCTAAGGACCCCATAAAGACGGGGCTACAAAGTCAGACATCAGCCTAGGAGGTCTCCTCCTGATAGATCTTGGTTCGGTGGTCTCAGATCATCCAGGGAAGGGGGAGATTGGTGGATTCTTTATCCATTGCTCAGAAAATAGGGAGTGGCTTCCGATGTGCTTAAGCAGCAGTTTGAAACTGGAACTGGCAACAGCCCACCCCCAGAGGTGGGAACTGCAGTGATTATGGCTGTGCTTCCTGGGGTGGTAATATCCAGGGAATTTGTCTCCAATGTTATGGCCCATCAGAATCACTCCCAGGCCATTAAGAATAATGTCTAGTAGCTGAAATTATAACAAAAATTATCAAGCAATAAACACATAAATGAGAAGAAAATTTTCCTGAACATGAGTCCATTTCATTAAAAAAAAAAAATGAGGGAGACAAGTCTCTCCCTCAGAGTCTGCGTTCTGAAATGGTTGCACTGCAAACAGGAAGACTTTAATTATATGCAGATTATGTCTACCCCCAATTCAGGAAATTCCACCAGGGAAAGAAACCGTAACTGAGAACTATCACTGTACTAAGGGTTTTGTGTATCTTCTGAATGTAAGCATTGTATAAACTCCATGGGTCCTTATAAAAAAGAAGGGTCTTGCTAAATGAAGTAACAGTTGACCTGAACAAGGGAATTCGATAATAGCAAGCAGAGGACCCTTCAGGTGCTCACACGACATGTAAAGCACGAGGTCAGGCAGCGTTCTAACGTGCATGTCTGCAAATAGGTCCGCGTGGAAGCTGTATGGAGCAAGGGAGTGTGGGAAAACTGAGTTGACCCAGAAAAACTGTACAGAACCATTGAATTATTCTAAGCGGAGGCATAGTATGAAGGAAGAGGGCAAGAGCGGAGGGAAGAGAATAATATAGTAATTTGGCCAACTAATGGAGTTGGAATTAAGTGTCATGGGAGGTGGACCTGAGAGTGATTCTAACTGGAATCCACGTGGCTTAGTAACTCATAATTTAAAGGACCAATGGCAGGGTACTTCCCAGCTTTTAGGCTTAGGTCAGTTGGGTGGTTGGTATGAAATATATTGAGAAAGAAAACCTGAGAGGTTTGAGAATAATTATTACTCCACTTGTTTTTTTTTTCAGAGCACTAATGTCTTAGTCCATATTCTGTTACTTTAGTAAATGCTAGAGACTGAGCAATATATAAAAATAGAGGTTTATTTAGCTCATAGTTCTGGACATACGGAAGTCCAAGAACAAGACACAGGTATTGGGTTGACATCTGGCAAGGGTCATCTTGCTGTATCATAAGAGGGCAGAGGGTATTATATGATGAAACAAAGTGGGACAATTCTGGGGGATTCTTCTTATTATAAAGCCACTAATGTAATCATGGGAACCCACCCAGAGGACTGCATCTAATCCTAATCACCTCCCAGAGACACTACTTCAGATAATATTAGTATATGACTTTGGGGGTTAAGTTTCCAAAATGTGAACTTTTGGGGGATACATTCAAATCATAGAGACTTACAGCTCTGAAGAAAAGCCAGTTTATTTGTTCACTACTTATTTTCTACCTCTCCTTCTATAATTAATGTCAGCTGTTTGAGAAGCTGGACCCTCCATTGCATCTCCATTATGTCTCCAGGGGTTAGAACAGTGCCTGGGTTCACATAAATAGTTGTCAGTGAATAGCAAAGGGAAAAAATTACATGAATGGATGGAGGAATTATCAGCACAGGCCGAGGGATTAGATGGGCTTTGGTAGCCGGGGATACAGCTCAGCGGCAAAGGGCCTGCCTGGCAAGCACCGGATCCTGAGTTAAAAAAAAAAAGATTGGGCTTGGTAAAAAGCAGAATATTTGAACCTTGAGTCAAAAAAAAAAAAAAAAAAAAAGAGGAGGGTATCTTATCTGCAGTATGAGGCAGTTGATCAGGTTGATTAATTGATTGATGCTTTTTGATCCTGTTATCCTGAGAGGAACCATCCCCTGAAAGGGGAGCAGCTAGGGGTAAGAAGGGGAAAGGAAGGAAAAGGAGAAAAGAGAAAGCGTGGGCCAACCAAGGATGGACAGAGGGTTCCTAAAAGGCTGATGGGGGAGCTGAGGGTAGCTCAGTGACAGAACACTTACACGGTATGCACAAGGCCTGCACGTGATCCCAACTTCAAACATGTCCATGGGGAGGATGAGATGCTGAAGTCCCTGAACTTTCACACTAGGGGACAGGCAGGTTGCTGGTGACGCTAAGCTGGACCCCTGAGGTGCCCCTATTGCCTGGATGCCCCCAGCCCTCAGGCCTGGAAGTTGCCCCTTTTCACGTCAGCGAGTGCTCGGCAGAGGCCCAGACACTAAATGTGATGCTCCTCTGCCCCACCTCTCAGACCTTGGAGGCCTTAAAATTTTCCTAATCTGAAGGCTTAATATGACAGGGGTCATATTACTCTTTAGTGTAGAATATATGTTGCTATTTTCTATTAATGACCAAAAACAAAAAAATCCACCCTGTTCGCCAAGCATTTTGTATAGCGAAGGTCCTACTCAAAACAGCCAAAACTGATCTTGACTGCTTCTTCTCCCATTATCATATATATATGTATGTATATGTATATATATATAGACACATATATAATGTATACACATGTATGCATGTAAATATATATACATACAGGCATTTAACACCCTCAGCCACATATACTTGTGTGTATCTGACTCTTCAACCAGACAATAAACATACTGACAACTTCCTTTCTGTATTCAGAGTATAGGACAGGACCTCACATGGTGCAAGCCATAGAAACTGTTTATAGAAGAGATGGGATCAACAAGGGCCTACGGAGATTGGTTTAGGGAAAGGCAAACCTAAAAACAATCACAAGCCTGTGACCAGGGCTCCCCTGGCCTTTATTTTCAGGAGTTCTCTGTCCTCAGCGGGACTTCAGAATACCAATTTATTTTCTTACTCTGTGCTGTGTCACATTTTATATACTGTACCAACCCCTACCTTCATGGGTTTTTTTTTCCCACTGCATTTATTCATAATTATGCTTGCATCAGTTTTCTAATGCTATACAACAAATGAGAGCAGATTTGGCAGCTTAAAACAATACAGGATTTATAATCTCAGAGCTTCTATGGGCCAGGAGTTTGTGCACAGCTTTGTTGGGGCTTCTGCTTAAAGTTATATGACCGAGGCCTGTGGAGTCCTGAGGCTTCCTTCTCTATAGGTAATTTACAGCATGACAGTTGCTCTTCCAAGGCTGAGAGGAGAGGTCTTCGCTTCTATAAGTACCTAGTGCCTCTTTCAGGAGTTTTTAATCTTACTGTGTCAGGCCTACCTATAATAATATTTTTTATTTAAAATCAACTTACCTAAAACCTTAGTTATACCTCTAAAATCCCTTCACCTTTGTCTTGTAATGTAACCTAATCACTGAGGGCTGTCCTCTCATACACCCAGCTGCTGCCCACACCTCAGGGAAGGGATTTATGTAGGGCATGTAGTCGGGTGGAGGCCATTTTAGAATTCTGCCTGTCAGTAACCATCGGTGTGCTACTAATTACCAGAACCCCTTCTTCCTGGAAGTGTTCAAAGTTCTTATCTTCCAACCTTGGCTTCCCAAGAATGTGCTAGTTGCAGTACATACCTATGTGAAAACCCTGAAGATTCCAGTCAACACCTTTAAGGAGTCAACCATTTTGGGGTTATGGACTAGGGAGGGGCCACTTGGGGTCAGATCACAGGGTTGCAGTCTTTGGAAAGAAAAGCTCAGGGATCAATGATGTAACTTCACTGGAAAGTTCAACTTTGTGTCTCAGGAGACTTCCAAGAATTCTAATACATCTTAGTTTAAAATGGTTGTCATTTCACCTAAGGATACTTCTCTAGCAAATACTAAGGGTCAGATACTGGGAATAATAAACGAGATAGGCTCATTCTGTAATTAAGCCATTCCTTATAAAGCTGTTTTCAAGTCTTCATTCTTTATTTTGAGATCATCTCCAAATAATGTTCAAATGAGGACCTCAGTCCCCAGGAGATGTACTGGGGTTATGGGGTTAAGTAAAATTCTTAAAATCTTGGTTTTTCTTTCTCCCTCTCTCTTTCCCTCCCTACTTACCCTTCTTTCACATTCATACACAATTCAGAAAGCAAGTGAGGAAAAGTCACAATCTAACCTAAACTCAAAAATGGTTCCAAATCTATGGTACTAAAACTGTCACGGCTAACATAAACTTCTGCATTGCACTTGCCGATTTATGGCAAGACACTGTGGCCTCAGACACCCAGACTGAGAATTTATCCAACTGAAGCATTTGGGGCTGCGTTCTTGGGTGGATAAAAGTATTAACTTCTTTAACTTGTAAATAGCTTTTGAAGAAACAATTCTCAGGGCAGTCAAAACAAGCCATTATAGCAGATTTTATTTTATTTCCTGTTTCAGTCCAGATCCTTTTACTGCAAGGGTGCATGCAAGTCACCTCAGGTAACCCTCATCTTGCTGAATTGAATAACTGATATCTTTTGTTAGCTTATGTTTCAAAGAAGAAGGTCCATTGCTGTACATTTAAATTCCTCTGGAATGCACTTAGGTAGATAAATGTGCATGCCCTGTATTCAAATCATTAAAAATAACACCCCCCAAAAAAAATCTGAACAAAAAAACAATGCATTGGAAGCCAAAAGAAAGCATATCTGTGAGCCAGCTGTCAAGATCTATTAGCCTGTGATGAATGGAACAAAACCTTAAAAGAAGTATAATTTGCAACAGATGTATTCACCACAAAGGTGATGTTTCAAGGTTTACCTTCAGGTTTAATTAATATAGGTGCTCATGTGTGTGTGTGTGTGTGTGTGTATGTGTTTAGTTCAGTTTATCTTGTGCATTCTCTGGTAGTGTTTGTGCCAAGTGTCCAGAAAGGCCCATCCATCACACTTATCCATTTGAAAATTAGCTATTTATGAGGATACCTCTAGTCTCATTACTATGGACACTAACAGAAGGTGGCATGTCATTCCAAGCGGTAAGAACAGTCATTCATTTGTTCGTCAATTAGACAAATATCTAACTGAATCCCAGTATATGGTAGCCTTGTGCCAAGCACTAGCGACAGAATGTTGGGTAGAATAACATCTTTATCCTCAAAAAGCTTCCCCCAGGAAGGGGAGGGGAAGGGGACATAAACAGAATTACAATGTGTTATGTATGTGCACTGGCTCCCCAGAATGAATGTAATCATGTACTGCACACATGTACTGATCATAGTCAAAATTAAAACAAAACCTTCCACCCCAGCCAGAAGTACTGTTATCCCAGCACTCTGAGAGGCTAGGGCAGAAGGACTGCAAATTTGAGCTCAGCCTGGGCAATTTAGAGACCTAGTGAGACACTATCTCAAAATGAAAAACAAAAATACAAAAAACTGTTAGGGTACGTAGCTCCATGGCAGGGCTCTGGGTTCAACCCCCAGTATTGTGGAAAATAACAGCAAACACAAACTTACAACCAAAAGGAGAAGGCTTCTGGACAAAACAAGGTAACAGCCCAGAATGAAGACTGCTCTGATGAAAGGTTGTATAGGTGTCACAGAAACCTAAGGGGCAAGCCCTCAGCAGATAGGGTCAGGGTTGCCATGGAGATGGGGGTGGGACTATGGTATCTGGGAAGGAACCCTCAGGCTATGTTTTAATCATGGAAAAGAGCCCATTAGATGGGAAATAGAGTTAAGGGCATTTCAAGCAAATGGAACAGCTGATGGTGCAGCAAGCGTATACAGCTCAGAGATGCTGCGGGGCATGTCGTTCTGTACAGCTCAGGTCAGGAGGATTGTGAGAGGGATGAAGGCCTGAGAAGGACCGAGTTCCCTGATGCTAAACTGACAGATACTTGTAAGCTATGGAGGATAAGAATGATCTGAAAAATAGTGCATATGTATTGAGTGCTTATTGTATAGTAGATAATCTTTAAATGTGTGTGTGTGTGTATATATATATATATATATATTTTTTTTTTTTGAGTGAAGTCTTGCTATATTGCCTAAGCTGAAATCTTGAACTCTGGCTCAAATGGTCTTCCCACATTAACCTCCTTGGTAAGGACTCTAGGTCCATGTCATTCAGCCTGGCACATTTTATATATCTTGGGTTTTGGTTTTTATTTGGTTATTTTCTTGTTTTTGCTTTGAGACAGGGTCTCACTATGTAGTTCAGGCTGGCCTCAAACTCACTGCGACTGTCCTGCCTCAGCTTCTGGAAACATTTCATGTGAGACCGTAGGCCAGTGGTGGCGAGCCTATGGAACACGTGTGCGGCCAGCTGCTCACTGTCATTGAAAGCTGGAAAGGGTCTGCCGCTACTGTGTACAGCTGACAACAACCCTATAAAGTAGGTATCACAGTTCGTCTCCAATTTATAAAGAAAGAAACCAAAACACTGAGAGGATCAGTCACTTATGCATAGTACCACAGCTGACAGATGGCAGAACTGAGATTCAAACCAGGGCAGGCAGCTCCTACACCCGCCACCCTCTCCCACGGCGCTGGTCTGCAGAACAGTGATCTACATGGGGCTCTCAGGGCAGGGTGGGGGGTACCAGCCACTTAGGTCCAAATGCTCTGGTTCACTTGCTCACTGCTAGCCAAACAGAAGGATCCTTGGCCACTTATTTTTATAAAAAGGATTTATTCAGAGCTGCCTTAGAGGAGACAGCAGGGCCCATTTGTCTCAAATCACCCTCTTGCTGTGTACAGGCATGTCAGGGTCTTACAGCAAGGAGTGGTGGGGGAGGGAACACACTGAGACCGGTAGGTAAGTGCAGACTTATTTTATCCTGTCCTGGACCCAGACCTTTTCCTCCCTTGCCTGAGGAAATGGGATTAGACTTAGTCCCTTGTGCAGCTTTCACATACTCTGTCCGTTCTCTTGGGCTGAGGAGTGCCAGGGGCAGCCCTTCATCCTCAGACCTGAGGACCATTGGAGAAGCCACTTGTCTCTAAAGAAAACACATCTAACTTTAAAGTTCTGTTCTGAGGTGCTGTACAGAGGCAGAAGTTTTAGAAAGGCTATTCTGGCCACAGGGTACAGTAGAAGAGATCAAGGGAACATAGTGGAAAGGAACTGAAACCAGCAAAGCCGTTTCCTCTCACCAAGGCACGCAGGGTGAGAGCCCTCTCTTCAGAGAGTAATTGCCTGGCCCAGAAGTTTCTGACGTCTCTGTGGGTCACGGTATGGAGACCACGGAAGTTCATTTGGTCACTGTCTGAGAGTGATTCCCACTCACAAACAGGTTGATTTAAATCACTCTGTAAATCCCTGGCCAGGATCAATTTGCTTCCCAAACTCCCTCAATTTTTAGTTCCTTGCTTTTATCATGGTTTCCATTTTGTTTCTGGTTTCTGTTTCTGTTTCTGTTTTGGTGTCGGGAATCAAACTCACGACCTTGTGCTTGCCAGGCAAGTGCTGTGCCGCTGAGCTAAATCTTCAGCTTCATTGACTTTTAAACAATCCAACTTGTCTTATTTCCCCCCTGGTCCTCATATGACCCTTCCCTATATTCAGTAGATCCGTTCTTCTGAGTGGCACAAACGTATTGTTTCACCTGCACTTCCCTCTCACTGTCTCTAGTTTTAATTACTTCAAGAGCCTCCTAACTGACCTTCCTTGCCTTCCACCTGCCCCTGTTCCGGGGCTTCCTCTCCTGTTGCCACCAGGGTAATCCTGCTAGAGTTCCACATTAGTGTCTTATCCCCTTTGATGGAAATTTCAACCTTCAGGGTCAAGCAAATCCCACAAGATAACATACAAAGAGCCTTTTACAACTTGACTACAGCTTAGTTTTCTGTAAATAATCTGCTGTATTTTTCTGCATAAAAATAGCAGCTGCTCATTAATGAGTACTTCAGGCACTATATTTCCTTCTACTATAAAATCAGGCAAGAAACCACAAACACAGAAACTTTTAGTATTTCTCAGCTTCCTGTCATTCCACCCCTGCCTGTCCCTGATGGTTGGTGCTGTCTGTCCTGCTATTCTGAAAACATGAAAGATACTTCATGCATGTGCGCACGATTCATGCATGAATTATTCATGCCTTGTTCCCCAGGTCTATCACCGCACCTGCAAAAGAATAGAACACCAGTACATTCCAGCCTGAAGTAATTTAAAAGTGGAGGCAACTACTATATTTGCTTAGGTTTGCACCACGCTGATTGATTGGTGGATCTAGTCTGATGCCCATGACAGCCCTGCTAGGTAGATAACATTAGAACTTCACATGAAGAATCTGTGGCTCAGAGCGTTTCACCCAGCCCCATTTCCCCCTGACATTCCGGCGGCATCTAGGAACACACACCACCCTCCGACACGCTAGTTCCACCTCTGCCTTTGTGTCTGTCCCCGTATCAGTTGTCTGTTGCCACAGGAGTCGAGTGTCATTCCTCAGGAGTCTACAGAGCATCTGGCCGGGTCCGTTGGTCTGGGTCAGGCTTGGCTGGCTGTGCCGCGGCAGTCTGTGATGGATTTCCTAGGGATGGCTGGCTGAGGAGAACCTCAGCTAGGATGACTTGGCTCTCCCCCAAGTGGGCTCTGATCCTCCAGAAAGCTGAACTGAGCTTGTTCTCAGGATAAAGGCAACGCCTGATAGGACAGAAACACACGAGGCCCCCAGGGACTTAGCCTGGTCATTTCTACCACATTCTTTTGGCTAAAGCAAATTCCAGCTCTGGCTTGTGAGTCAATCCTTCCAAAATAAGCTCTAATTAAATCCATTTCAGGCTTTTGGTCTTGACACACATGGCAATAGGGAGCAATAAAGATAAGTTAAAAAAGAGTTGAGATGCGTTGTGCGCATGTACCAATTCCCCACAATGAGTGGAATCATTATGTACCGCAAACATGTACTAATAAAAATTTTTTAAAAAGGAGAAAGTGACAAGCATGGGGGAGTGTGTCTAAAATGCATCAGTTAAGTATTCAAATATCTGTGTGGAAACAGTGATGTAGGCCTTGGTCTGATTGGTGGTTTGGAGGAGGTAACATAGCTAGCGGGAAGGTCACTACGAAGTTCAAGTTCAGGCAAGCAGCTCCTGGACCACCACACTTTCGGAAATGATGGGGAGAATAGGATGGAGTGAGATTTGTTTCATAGGAAGAATCCACTGGGAAGAATAAAAATGATTGTGTTTTCCAACCAGACAAACAGAGAATGATAGTACCACAGCCAGGAACTAAGAACATTCCCATACTTTCAGTTTGGTAAAAATCTCATTTAACAACGACAACAAAACATTATAAATAAAAAAGTAAAAACTGTCTTTAAATGAGAACTAGAGTGAAACAAGGAGTTCATAATTATATTCTTGGAATGCTGGGGATGTCGCAACAGTCAGGTACTGGATGCAGAGTGCACTGTTGGATCAGAAATCTCCTAGAGGACTGACCACGTCCATGCTTTGCTCACGTGTGTTGACCAGCCTGGATGGTCTAGAACAGCAGTTCTCAAATTGTCAGTCTCAGGAAATTAGTATAGTCTTAAAAATTATCAGGTCCCCAAAGAGGTTTTGTGGAGGTTGGTTATAAACATTGGTATTTGCCATATTCATAGTTAAAGCAGAGAGATTGTGTTACGTACTGGGTGCTACCTCGGGGTAGAACACGCAGCAGTGAATAAAACAGACAGGAACCTCATGGAGATTACATCCCATGGAGGGATGTCAAGTGTTAAATATATAGACAGATTTATAATATGTCAGAGAATATAACCAGTACTACTCAGAAAAGTGCATTAAGGTAAGGAGCAGCCTCTTCCAAAAGGAGGCATAGGAAGGAAGCTACCCATGTTGGGCTCCAGCCACTGGACACTCAGAACTTACCTTCACATTTTCAGACACTTTCCTGATGGTCTCCGCTCAATGCTATTGGCAACATACAGCCAGGCAAGTGAGCCCTGGCTCAAGACACTTCTCTTTCTTATAATCTGTTGCTAATAGAGATGTCCAGTCTTGATACAAGCTACCTGGTAATTCTCTGAATTTAGTCACCTAGAAAAACCTATGATGTGACCTACCAAAGGGCTCTGTGTGACTCTGCAAAAGCAATGCATGAGACGTGCACTGTGTGCCTGGCCCTGTTTCACCCTTAACCTGGGTTCACAGCCCTGCAGCAATGCCGAAGTATACTCTTAGTACACTTCGTACAAACCGCCTTCCATCACTGACTCACTCAGACAATGAAATAGCACCTGCTGATTTATTTGACAAATAAGTTAACATAGTATGTACAAGTTGTGATAGCAAGTTTGGACACTGGCAAGTACTCCATTACCTAAATCTAGCTGCTTCCTGAGTAGAGATAGTGAGATGAAAGAGTCCGAATAGTGAAGGAGATATATATTGTGTCCCAGAGGCTGAGGGTGAAAAAGCAAAGAAGACATAGGCCCTGTCTAGAGAGTTTGCAAGGAAACAAAGGGACTAAGCAATTCTAATTTAGTATGACCCCTGTTCCAGAAGAGGGCCCCATGAAATGCTGTGGGTATTTAAGAAGGAGCAGCTAACTATTCTTCCAGTCAGATAATCTTGCTCTAAAGGATGAGAAGGTATGTTCCAAGTTAGCAGGGTGAGCTAAGGGAAAGTATGGGCAAAGCCTAGACTTGTTTTTTTTTTTTTTTTGGTGGTACCAGGGATCAAACGCAGGACCTTGCACTTGCTAGGCAGATGCTTATTCCACTGAGCTATATCCCCAACCTGAGTATGGGCAAAGCCTAAAACTTGTAGAAGGCTCTGGCAAATTTGGTGCCTAGAGACCAGCCGGATGTGATGGGGAAATGATGAAGGACCTCGAGGGCTATGCTGAGATATCTGAAACTTATTCTGTGGGGAAAGACAAAAGTAAATAGCTCTAATTATTAGGCTAATTAAGTCCATACTGACAATTTTATGGTAATAGCATGAAGTTTTTTAATTGATTACTCGTCTGAGGGGCATGATGTTTATCTAATATCCTGTCACTTGGTAAGTATTGATTGACAAATGTTATTAAAATGAATATAGTTCAGGTAGTTGAAAAGTCAATTCTGTTTTGCTTTAGTTTTGCTACTGAGTACTGAACACAGAGTCTTTGCACTGAGCTACATTCTCAGCCCTTTTATTATTTATTTTTGTCTTGAGACAAGGTCTCACCAAGTAGTCGAGGCTAGGTTTAAACTAGCAATGCTTCTGCCTCAGCCTCTCGTGTCCTGGGTTTACAGATGTGTGCCAGTCTGCCCAGCTTAAAGTTAGGTTTTATATCAGAATTTTAAAAAGTAGTCAAAATGCTCATGGTTTTAGAGAATTCTCTTCTTTTGAATGAATTCATCAGCCTTCTCAAGGAAACTTGCCTTTTCCTTTTCTGTTGCTGTCTCATGCATCCTGCCACCGGATCCTTGAAGGTGCTTTGCTCTCATTTGGCTCCCTCAATATAATCTGTTAACTAGGAGCTTGTTTTTTATTTTTAATTTTTTATGAGTACATGTTTGCATTCCTTGTGGGGAGTTTGCAATAGGCAGTTATTACATTTACCATGGGGAGTTGGTATAGGCACGTAACATATGTTGTTTCTACTTACATTCCCCCCACCTTGTGGTGACCTCTCTTGTTCTAACCATTTGTTGAATTCATGCCAAACTATCCATGCCCGTCATTATTTAGATGTCTCTTGT
The DNA here is from genome assembly GCA_004027595.1 of Dinomys branickii. Lineage (NCBI taxonomy): Eukaryota > Metazoa > Chordata > Mammalia > Rodentia > Dinomyidae > Dinomys > Dinomys branickii. Next base: position 19,878 of record PVLD010007639.1, on the reverse strand, counting down.
CTAAACTACATTTATTTATTTATTTATTTATTTTCTCTTTTTGAGACAGGGTCTCGCTGTGTAGTTCAGACTGGCCTTGAGCTCACTTTGTAGCCCAGGCTGGTCTCAAACTCGTAACAACCCTCCTGCCTCAGCCTCCCAAGTGTGCCACCACGCCAAGCTGTCTAAACTACACTTAAAAACTCACTGCCTGGTTCCCACTGAATCCACCCCCATCCCTCCCCAACCATTCTCTACCAGCAACTGGACCAAAATTTCTAATAATCAGGTTGAGTATAGAGGGACCAGTCTTTCCAGATCTGGAGAGTATTTTTATTAAATAAGGCAAAGAGCTTTAAGAAGATTTAAATAAGTGATCTATGCATATGAATTCATTGTGAGGCCTTGGGTCAAATTCTACTGTAATTGCTTGTCTGAAAATTCTGTGTATGGGGGAAACTGCAGATTTTCATTCTCTTGTTTACTGCTAGGACCTGTCATTGTCTGTGTTAAATAATTTGCATCTTAGTTGGACTCAAAGGTTTTAGATCTATTATTTCCAATTCTTCCTCAGCCTTTTCCTTTTGCCAATCATCTCTTCTCAAGAGAAGCACAGCAGGGAGTTTTAACTTTCTGTTTTACTGGAACACTAGAAATGTACTCTCCCTCAATTAAAAAAAAAAAGAAATTTATAAAAATTTTTATAGATCAGCCCTGAAGTACAGAGAGTATTCAGCCTAAACCCTTGTTTTATGGCTGATAGAACTATAGTTGGATTGATTGGACTAGGTGGACAAAGAAGGTCAGACACCAAGTCCAGAAGACCCAGGTCTCTCACTCCTAGTCCTAAGTCCTATCCACAAGGAAGGGGCAGGAGAAGCAGAGAGAGGATGTGGGAGAAATTCTGTTTGTTTTTCCCCAGAACAATGTTTCCTTCATCAAAACCATGTATCCACACTGTCTTTATTATTTGCTCAAAGTACTCTATTAGAAAGAAGGCACAGAAGGAGAAGGAGGAATGTGTGTCCATTTCTTCTGAGTTTTGAATAAAGGTTTTCTTATAGGTGAGCTATAACAGCGCCTTGTTCTTAGACACAGATCTTCCATAGCTGGCCTGCAAGCCTGTTGGCCTTCCTCCCAGGCGGGAAGCTAGTGGCTGCCCAGTCAATGAAGATATCCTCTCACCCTTGGGAAACTGCCCTCATCTGTCCTTCCCCGGGCACATCAGGACACACTGCTCAGTGTCTCTTCCTACCGTGCGCATGCATCCCCCTTCCGTGCCCTAAGGCTGGCAGAAGGTGTCGTGGCTGGCCAGCATCCCAGCTCAGACTGAGCTCAGAGGACCTTGTCCCACCACTTCACAGCTGTGCGGTCTTTCCCAGTCTGTATACAAACTTTAACTCTTCTTCACCTGGGAATGAGGATTATAATGTCTGCCAAGGAAATTTATCATAAGAATGATACAAGTTAAAGTAAAGTACCTAGTACAATACCAAACACATTATGTGTGTTTGTTAGATATTTATTAACTTCCCTTGTCCTTGGGTTTGTTCCTTAATGGGGAATAGGTTCTTCTGACAGCCTCACTCATGCTTCCTCTGTGCTCAGCAAGAGCAGAACCTTCACATCAGACAGAGTCAGAACCAAGAAGTGGCTCTTGGGTTTAAGCAGAGATGGGGCCATGGTAAACAGGGTAGCTCACTGCGTCTTTTCTGCAATACAGCCTGTAACTCCCAATAATTCAGTGTGGTAGAGGGTCTGTCTATTATCTGCTCCTGCACTGCATGAGGTTTCCCAGGTGCTTTCCTAGAGCTCAGACCAAACAGGACAATGGTGACCCACAGGTCATAAGAAAGGAAACGCTTATGCTGGTGACGTATGTCAACAAGGGGACATGGTGGCCACTGATGGCTGAAAGGTTTCTGCAGCTCACTCCCAAGTCTGGCTGTGGCCATTGTGTGGGCCAGACAAGGCTTTTGTCCTTTTGGGAGTGGACAGAGAGGAGGAGACCACTGAAAGGACTGACTTCCTAGGACTTGGCTGTTTCTCGCTCAGCTTGCTCCCCACCCCCGCTTCTGGCATGTGTTCCCCTCGTGAGAACCTTGGATCAGATTTTTAAATGAAATAATGGATTTGAAAATATTGTAAAAGCTTTAAAGTACTCTACAAATGATTGTTTACTTAAGATGAGCCCATGGTCAGAACTCAGGATGTACACTGCAATTTAGACCCTAGAAAAATATCTGCTTAAATGAAACACTTTTCCTCATTTAACAGACATTAACTGAACCCTCCAGCGCTGAGTTGGGCATTGGGCTACAATACTAAACATGAAGACTATGGTCTGTTCGTACGGAGTCTAGTTAAGGATATGGACCGTGAGCTCATAAATAAAATAGAAAATAATTAATAGCATAATAAGAGATCCCACAGAAATAAGAAAGGTGCTAATTTCAGTAGATAATTTCAGAGTAGAGATCTTTAGATAGAGTGGTCACGAGAAGCCCCTTAAGGAGATGATATTAAAAATAAAACATGAAAAGTGCATTAGGACCCTGTGGCAAGATCAGGGAAAAGGATGATCCAGGCAGAAAAAGCTCTAAGTGTAAGAACCTCAGGTAGATATGAACTTGGTCTGCTCACAGATTATGAAGAAAGCCAATGTAATCACAAGACAGCAAGGCGAGGCATGCAGAGGTTAAAGCCCTAGTGACCAACAAGGGCCTTATTTTGTAGTCCAGGGTAAGAGATCAGGATAGTCCAAGTCTGAGTAGGAAAGGGTGTAGTAGGTAGGTCATATTATTTAGGATTTAAACAGACCACTCCTAGTGCTGTGTGGAGAATCTAATTATTCTAAATAAGCAGGAGTGAAATCAGGGGGACAAATTTGACTCTTTCATAGTGATTTAGACAAGACGTGATGATTCAAGAAATTTGGGGGAAGAGGAGGTGGTAAAAAGTGACATGAAAATCTGAATGTTTCAATTTAAGTATGAAGTCCTAATTTAAAGTTAGGTTTTACTGACAAGATTTGCTGATGGTAAAGGATGGAGGGGGAAAAAATCAAAGATGACTTGTAGGTAAGAAACTTGGTTGACGGTTCCTTCTCGATATGGGAAACATGGGAGGAAGAAAGTTGTGGGGGTAAAAGTAAGACATTTGCTTTCAGCAAGTTAATTCTGGAGACCCTGAGTAAGCAGTTGGATAAATGAGTTTGGGACTAAGCAGACATCTGTATTAGGTGAAGATACAAATTAAGAAACCATTATTATTTAGAATTTACGTGGTATTCAGAGCCATGTAATAACCTAGAAAGTGATTACAGGTTGAGAAAATAAGAGACCCGAGAACAGAATACTTTAAAAGACAATGAGAAGGAATTGAGAAGGAAGTGAATACCAAGAAAAAAAATCCAGAAAGATTAGATGACAAACATGAGAATGTATATCCTGCAAACAAGAGAGGAAATAGCTTGGACTAGGTGCAGTGGTGATACCGGTAATCCTAGCTATTACAGAGGCTGAGGCAGGAGGATTAGAAGTTCGAAGACAGCCTGAGTAATTTAGTGAGACTTGTCTTTAAAAAAACGCTGGGATGTAGTTCACGAGTAGAGTGCTTGTCTGGGATGGGTTCCTTCCCCAAGTTGGAGAGGTGGGAGTGTGAACAAACCAAACCGTCAAATGCTGTTGTGAAGTTAAGATGAAGACTGAGAACTGACCCTTGTATTTGGTGACATGGAGGTTGCTGGTGACCTTGATAGGAACTGATGCTATGGAGTAGGCCTGGCAGATTAGACCCGTGAAGAACAGAAACCTGATCAGAGAGGTTTATGAGATCATTGGAGGCCAGGGAACTCCTCTTTCAAGAAGTTTTATGACAAAGTAGAACAGAGAAATGGAGTCATGCTGAAAGTTTTTTCTAGAGCAGATGATCTCATAGGCTGTTTGTTTATTGAAGGGAAAATCCCACAGGAGGGAGAAACTTGAGGCAAGAGAGAGGAAATCATTTCAGGTGAGAAGTCCTTGAGTAGGTGAAGGAAACAAGATCCACTCTTATAAAAGTAAGAGAAGGATGGAAGGCAGAGAACACAGATTCAGGTGCAGTCTTGGGGTGAGACTGTGGTTGAGACATTCTTTTATTCATTTATCAAATCCTTTACTACTCTGTGCAAGACACTCTTCTAAGGGGAAGACATACAGCAGCCTTGTCCCTTCTATACGAATGAAACAGATAAAACAAAGCTCATGTTTTCATAGATTTTAATATTCTGTCGAAGGGACTCAAGCAATAAACATATTAATAGACAAATGAATGCTCAGAAGCCAAGAAGCATGATGGAGAAAAATGAACTAGAGATGAACCAGAGTAAGGGACTTGCAAAGGGCTAGAGAGGAGCGATACATGGAGAAAAGACCTTACCGACTGGGAAGTATTGGAGAGAAGCCCGAAAGGACGAGCAAGGGACCCACACGAGTATGTGCGGGAAGGTATTTCTAAGCAGAGGGAACCAAAAATGCCAAGTCCCTGCTGCAGGAGCATGCGCGGTACAGTCTGAGGAACCGCGGAAGCCAGTGCAGCTGAACAAAACGCACAAGGTGAGGAAGTTGTAGGAGACATGGCCAGACAGGCAGAGAACAGCTTGCTTATGGGTCTGGCAGTAAAGGCATGAGCTGTACTCTGAGAGAGAAGGGAAGCTCCTGGGGAGCTTGCAGCAGATGTGTTACCTGATCTGACTTCCACTGTGAGAGATGCCTCTGGCTGTAGTCATTCAGAAAGCAGATCATGTAGTTCTCCAGCTGCTCTTATTTCCTTAGTGAACTGAGAGGTACTATCTTACGATATGAGAGTAAGGAGCATAGGATGGAGGCTTGAGAAGAGCAGCTGTGAAAATAGTGGGTGACAAACTGATTAAGAGCTGCCAGGCAGTTGACTGCCCAAACAGTTTGCCAGCCCCTTATTTACCTGAGGACCTCGGAGGCCCATCTGGCTGTGCATCTCTCTTCCTTGTGTCCATCTTTCTACTCTCACCCTATCTTTTATCCTGAGTCCAAGTAGCCATAAGAGCCCAAACATTTATTTAAAATGAGATGGCAGCCTGCTGGCACGTCCAGCTTTCTGTACCTTACCTGAGGGAGACCCTCCGAGTACTCAGCACCTGTTAGGAACCACTCTGCGTGTGTCTGTCATTCTGCCACCTCACACCAGCACTCCGTGTGGGAGGTCCACAGAGTCCTCTGGTCTTTTTTCTTTTCGAAGAGAAAAAAAAATAACAATAAAGCAGAGTTTCAAAACACATTAGTATGACCCATTCTCCTGCCCATTGTACAGACAGCAGGATTTGATGGAGACCCATGGAGTTCCTCAGGCTATAGAGGGGAAGATATAATGGGGCTCTCACCAAGGAGACTGGTATATGTGGTATTAGTACGTAGAGTTCAACAGAGTTTGGAGGCCATTTATATATAGTGGCACCAATACCCACCATTGTGAGGTTTTTTTTTTTTTAATCATCAACACTCATATCTGCAAAGCAGAGGCAGATGTTTTCACTGACCCAGGACCACAAACATTTGTCAAGTGGTTATGGTGGAATAACTAGAGATTAAGGGAAGGAGAGTGCTGGCAAGAGAGCTGTCACCATAGTTTAGGTTAGACAAGAAAGGAAGTGGGATCAAGAGAGGGCGGCTGTGCTAGGAGACAGTAGAGGCCCAGGGACTGGAAGGCATAAGGCAATGCAAGAGGAGAGGAGGGCAGAAGTGAGAAACGGAAGGAGAAGATATTGTTGCAGAGGGGAGGATATTAGAGTTGTAGATTTCTGATATGGAACACTTGGCAGGGGGTGTCCCAGAGAATAGCCATTGGAGGGAGGAGGTACAACAGTTTGAAAGTAGATTTCCGTGAAGTGGAGGTGCTCCATGCATGTGGTGTGGGGTCCTGCAGGACAGTCCATGATTTAGACGAAGGAGAGCTGACAGCATGAGACACAGAACAGGAGGCACTACAGTACGAGCTCCAAAGAAGGGTTTTCATGGTGGTCAAAGAGTAACAGGCTGAGTGAGCAGGACGAAGCTAGAGAAGTGTAAACCCCCCCTTTGTACTTCGTCCTCTTGCTGTCTATTGAGACCTTTTATCACCCTGTTTTGATTGCAGAAATATAATGTCTGTATATTTTTCTATATATTTTCAAATATTAAGAATGATATTAGAATAACCTTTTTATTGTTATTTACTTGTCCTTTTGTTAGCAGATGTTTGATTTGCAGTACATAGTGTTTACATTCCTGGTGTGCACTTGTACACACTGTACACATCTTTTTTTCTTTTTTTAAAAATTTTTATTTTAAAACAAAAGAATGGAGACATATGAACCAGAAAAGCCATAAACAATACAGAAAATACAAAGTTATACAGAATATAGTAGGGAATCAGCACTGGATGTTGTATTACATAGTTATCTCACATTAGTTAACACAAAAACATTAAAGGAAATACCAAATTATAGAGAAGATCGTAGGGAATTTGCACTGGATGCTGTATAATATAAAGTTATCTTCACTTCTGTTAATACAAAAACGATTGAGGAAATACAGAATTATAGAGAACATAGAAGGGAATTAGCTCTGGATGCTGTCCTACATAATGTTACCTTCATCTTTGTTACTCAGGTTACACAGATGATGGCCCTTTTGATCAGTTCGTTTTTTCTCCT
>PVLD010007639.1:0-13090 GCA_004027595.1 Dinomys branickii | reverse complement strand
TGGGTGTATACAAACTGCCATGGCTGGAGGTGGGAAAGCACATATGCTCACAGCGGACCGCCCGGCTCCACCCTGTCGTTGTGCTATGGGTGGGGGCGGATCCAGTCCATGAGGTGCCCTGAGCGGGGCCCTTAGCGGAGCAGCCGCGGGGCGCACCGCAGAGCAGCATCGGGGCCCACTGCGGGGCAGCTGCAGGGCCCACAGTGGAGCAGCCGCGGGGCCCACAGCCACACTGTACACATCTTAATTACTTTTTCATACCCTTTCCCTCCTCTCTCTCCCCCCTCCCTCCATCTCTTGATCTCCTTCCCATTAAAGATCTAGCTCCCTACTCCCTATCTGTCTTTTATTTAGCTCTTTATTTATACAAAATAGCCTTTTAATTGGTCTCCTTGACTTTAGTCTTTTTCCCATAGCCTATCATGCGTGGATTGCCATGTTAACCTGTAGAATGGACATATATCCTTTTACTCCTGCTCAAATGCTTCAGCAGCATTTTCCCTGCCCTCAGAAAAAAGCTCAGATTACTTAGCCTCTCCCTCAAGATTTAAGGCTTAGACTTGGCTTCAATATAATCCTTGTTCTTATGTGTCTAGTAGAGGCAATGTTAAATATTTAGATTGTACTGTTTTAAATTTATTAGTTGTTACTTCACCTAATCCTGGCAGGCATTCTTGAAAGTGGTTTTGTTAACTGTCTGGAATCTTCTCTTCCATTCCTCTAAATGTTCAACTCCATTCATCCTTCAAGGGCCAATTTAAATGCAGATTCTTCCTCTGCCTTAAATAATACCTCCTTCTCTGTCCTTCTTTTGTAAAAATTTCACTTTAAGCCCTACATTCCAGCTAGTCCTGTACCTAATAAGGAAGAACCATGCACAATTTATCATCGCATCCCAGCTCATAACCCCTAAGCCAGTATCATACATTTTGCAGATATTTGATGTCTGATGACTACATGCATTCATAAATTTGCGGTGAATGGAGTTCTTCTAGTGTTGCGGTAGTTTCAAGAGCCACAACACTTCACTAGAAGATTGTTCTTCCCAAGTTTAGTGTTGATAATTTTTCATCCTCAATACTTAGCATTCTTGTGAGAACCTTGTAAGTTTAATATACAATAAATGCCCAATAAAATCTTAACAAATGGAATTGAATTGTGGCACTTCACACCTATGCCATTTTTGTTGTGTCAGTCCCAAATACTCTTCAAGTGAACAGGGTCTCTGTCATAGCAAATAACTGCTTATATCCTGAGTGCTGGCTCCTAAAACAGGACATGAATTCTCTTAACAAAGACCCATTTATTCATTTAATCTTTGACCCACTGAGTTACATCATAACTTGTGATTGATCTTGGTGTATTAAGATTATTCTAAACAGCATGGGACCCTGCGCTTGCTAGGCAAGCGCTTATTCCAGTGAGCTATATCCCCAGCCCCTTAAACAGTATGGATAAAAAGCAGTTGATAAGAATAATGAGGTGAAACAATGAACTTGGCTTGTTACAGTGATTTAAATGCTCTTTATGTGGAGAAAATGAGATGGACATTTATCTTCCCTTTTTGTGGTGGAATTTTCTGAAAGCAACTCTTCTTGTAAGGGCCATCATTTCATAGTAGAATTGAGAATATTCCCCACCAGTATTAGAGCTGAGAGAAAACAAGATTTTCCAGGCATGATGAGTCTTGCGGAAAGTAGCCGTCTCATGTTTACATAATCACCTCTCCTTTTCCTCCTCTTTGGCCAGGCTGTGACAACATGCTGATGGGTATAAAGTCCCTGAAAATCGTGAAGAAGACTATGGACCCTGATGGCTCTTGGATGAAAGATGCTGGTAGCGATTCTCCCAAAGTATATCTTTTCACTGGATCCAGAAGCAAAACTGTTTGGGAATTTGCAAACATTCGGGCGTTTATGGAGGACACCACCAAGCCAGCTCCCCGAAAGTTACTCCTTCCGCTTTCCTGGCAGGGATCAGGTCAAGTGCTCTACAAAGGTTTTCTGTATTTTCACAGTCAAGGGACTTCGAATGAGATAATCAAATACAGCCTGCAGAAGAGGACTGTGGAAGATCGAATGAAGCTCCTAGGAGGGGCAGGCCGAGCCCTGGTCTACCAGCACTCCCCCTCCACTTATATCGACCTGGCTGTGGATGAGCATGGGCTCTGGGCCATCCACTCGGGGCCAGGTATCCAAAGCCATCTGGTTCTCACAAAAATCGACTCTGGCACGCTGGGAATAGAGCACTCATGGGACACTCCATGCAGAAGCCAGGATGCTGAAGCCTCGTTCCTCCTATGTGGGGTTCTTTATGTGGTCTACAGTTCTGGTGGCCAAGGTCCTCATCGAATTACATGTGTCTATGACCCGCTGGGCACTGTCAGTGAGGAGGACCTGCCCAACTTGTTCTTTCCCAGGCGGCCAAGAAGTCACTCCATGATCCATTACAACCCCAGAGATAAGCAGCTCTATGCCTGGAATGAAGGAAACCAGATCATTTACAAACTCCAGACCAAGAAAAAGCTGCCTTTGAAGTAATGAGCAGCAACCTGGAGGGACAGCAACATGATTTTGGTAGATGTTCTCCGGGAGACTGAGGCCAGAGCCCCTCCTCCGTGCAGCACACTTCCAGTCCCGCGCAGGAGTAGGATCTAGGAGTGGGAATACACGCACAGTCTTTCCCAGATGTCACTGCCTTGGGTATCTTCCGATGGCTTAGATGAGTCTATCACCTTGAAATTTTCAATTTTGGGATGAGTTCCTTACTCATCCAAACTTCTTGGCCCTTGAGGCCTCCCATACTGGGATCCTGCTTACTCCGCCTTTTTGTTTTTTTTCCTGATCTCCAGCATCTACTTTAACTCTGGCTTCTTTTTCCAACTGTTCAAATTGCATGCCCCCTCCTGAGATTCGGTGGGTTTTTCTCCTCTGGCTTTTGCCTAGTCTCTTCACTCTTTATAAATATTCTTTCAATTGTTTTTTCACTGCCCAACTAAAACTACTATTTCTTATTGACATTTAGTTTTTATTTCCTCTAGCCTTACTGTCCCACCAAGGTAGAAGATGTGGTGATAAAGGTATTAACATCTCAATACCACTTTCTAGTTACAAAGTATTTGCACATCATGTAGTTCTCTCCTTGCACTTGCGAGGTATGTCTTTACCATTGTCATTCTAGAGATGAGGAGAGTTTAGCTGAGTTATTCAAAGTATCACAACTCCAAAATGAAAGAGCTAAAAGATACTGCCATCTTCATTTTCTTTCCATTTCCAAGGAAGCATCAAATATGTGTTTTTGTCCACTCAGTCTTTTATAGATGAATGTGTTCAGCAATTCAGCCTAAAAAAAAAATAAGTTTTGCCCTTTCAGCCATTTTTTCCTGTCTGCACAAGGTCTTTCATGTCTTCCTATTGGTCTTTCAAAAGCTCCTTCCCCCAGGAAAGCAGCCTAAGGGTGAAGAGCCCACCACCGGGCTCATCTTGTCTAGCTGTCATCTGCTTCTTTCTTCTTGTTTTAACCATAATAAAATTGACACTAAGCAAATACACTCATCAGGCTATATTTGCCTACATACCCCCAATATAAAAGCTTTCAGGGAGTGCTGCCTGTGTGAAGTTTACTGTGAACAGCCCCCAACACACAGAAGCCCTTGGTAAATACTTTGGGATCTGAACGAAAGCCAGAGAGCAGGCAAGTGGCTCTCGGCCACAGCAGGCATGCCGGGTGGCCCAGAGGGCAGCATGTGCTCCTAGAGAAGACCTTCTTCAAAATGTTTCCCAAGCATGTGTTCAGTTCAGCAGAGTTTGGGTTAGAAATGCGGGCTGCGATGCCAGTCTGTGTCTCATGCCGAGGCCTCTTTCTTTCCAGGTTGATCACATGAGAGGGCTTGCTTTGTGTGTTTGCAGCTGTTTCCCTGTCTTTGCCAAGCTCTGGCTGTGACCTTAGGCCGTGAAGGGGGATTTTTTTCCCATAGCATTTGAATAGATCTTCAGCAGAAGGGAAATAACCAACCTGCAGACACAGTGCAATTACCCACAATTCTTTCAGAATGGTATTTAGAGTCCAAACCCTTTGTGGAATGAGGCAGGTATGAACAAATAACTATGGTGATATTACCCATTCCATGGGTCCAGGGCCATTGTCTGCCCTGTAGATAAAGTAACATTATCTATTTCAGATATAAGGAAAGTGGGCAGTTTCACAGTGAAGGATGGACGGGAATTACCAACAGGGCGAGTCTGACACATAAAGCTCCTCTAGAGGCAAGAGGACAGTTTGCCTGTAATGTGCCTGGTTTCCCCTGCAGATAGGCTTGGATTTGACAGTTCCGCAAGGACTTGTATTTGATACCTTCCCTTCACACCTCACCCCAATGCCTATATCCCTGCAGCTAGAATCCTTTTAGGTCAAGACATTTTTTTTCCAGGAAGCCCCTGTTCATGTTACTTGCTTGATAGCATGCAGACCTTGCAACACCTTGAGTTTCTTTCAGGTGAACTTTTCAGCTCTGGGATCTCTCACTGGATTTAAGTGAGGGAGGAGTGATGTCTCCATGACCACACTGATGAGTATTAAATTTGGTTGCATGTAATAATCATTTGTGAGCAAGATGTGGGGACACATGTCTGTAATCCCAGCATATGGGAACCCGAGGCAGGAGAATCTCTAAAAGTTCAAGGCCAGCCTGACTGTATAGATAGATCCTGTCCCCTTCAAAAAAAAAAAAATCACTTGGGGAGCTTTAAAAGTCTTCATGTGCAGGACATATTTTATATCCTCTGGGTGTGGGCCTGAGGCATCAGTATTTTTAAAGTCCTTTCCCTGAAGGTGGTGCCAAAATGAAAATAAGCCTAAGAGCCAGTTACTTACAAAACTTAGAAGAGTAATTGCAGAGTTCTAGGAACAGGCTAGCATTTTCTGGGGGCTGGGCTAAGGGTGGTGGGTCCCCTGGGGGCAACATGTAGATTTGGAAACACTCATGAACTTGGGTGAAAGGCAGGCTTCCTGTACAAAAGCCTCTCTGCTGCTATTTTAAGAAGTGAAACTCAGCTAAAGGGTGTCCTGCTGTAACACAACTCTGCTGGCCCAGCTTCCCTCTGCTGGCTTTGCCCTTGGTGTGCCGCTGGCCAGGTTCCTCCGGTGACCACAAGTCTCCTATTTGCCAGTGTGGCTTATGTTCTGTTCACATGAGCAAGTCGCTGGGCACACTGGTAATTTCAGACCAGAAGGGTAAATCTGGTTGGTAAAACCATGTGTCCCATGGAGTTTGTCAACACTCCAGCTTGTGAAGAACAGAAGGCCAGGACTGTAATGACTCCTGCCAGAGCTGGGGACTAGGTCAGTGTGGCTGGTGTTGCTGCCATCGCAGGACAACCAGGATTTTAGTCGGATGAACTGAGCAGCAGGTCCTTGGAGGCCCAGGCTAGGCAACCACGGGCGGTGAGACCTCTGGCCACACTCTGCTGGTAAGTGCTAGACTTGGGCTTCAGGGCCCAGCCTTCGCCATTTGAGAATCGGTTCCTTGTGGCCAGGCAGCCCCAAAGCTCTTCCTGGGCCTGTGGCACCTGACCTCGGAGCTGGGCACAGGAAGTGCTCTCGGTCTTCAGCTGTTCCCAAGATCCTGCTCCAGAGCTTTCGTTTGCCGCTGTTAGAAGGACCTTCACCCTGGGGACGGGGACACGGGGTTAGAGCTCATCGGGACCTGTGGTGACCGGAAATTTGCCAACCTTGGTGGGGGGCGAAAGGTGAAAGTGAGCAGAGCTCAGCGAGGAGATAGAAGTCTATATTGAGGCCAAACGCAGTTTCGCGGGCATCCGGGGGGAGATCCGGACGCCCCAGGGGTAGCTGTGAGGCAGGTGCTTCTGTTATGGGTTTTCGGAGCTTCTCTCTCTTCTCAGTTCCCGCACAAGTTTGTCTTCGTTGAAGGCACGGTGCAGAGAAGCTGCACTAGACCGGGAGATGCCCAGCACCTCCCCGCGGCCCTAAAGGTGCTGGGGTGGCGGGTAGGGGCGGGGCGGGCTCCGGAGGGGCGGGGTCTTCCGGGGGCGGGGCTGCCGAGGCCGGGGCGGGGCTGCCGAGGCAGGTCCGCGAGAGGCTGGCGGTTCCCGAGAGCAGCCGCAGCACCCGAGGCGGAGGAGGAGCGACCACGGGGCGGGACAGGGCGGGGTAGGGGGTGTCCCAGGGGTGGGACAGCGACGCTGACGGACGAGCCTCCGGCGGGGTGCCCGCCCCCGTCACGTGGACGCCAGAGCTGCTGCCGCGGCTGGGTCTGCTGGGGCTCGGCAGTTGGTCGGTGGCCCGGGACCTGTGGCTGGCTTCTCGGCTCTCATGGTCGGAGGTGGGAGGGACACGCGAGCGGCCCGCACACCTGAGCCGCCCGGACCGGAGCCAGCGCCCCGCATTAAGGTCAGTGCGCTTCCCCGATGCACCCGGACTCTCCAGGGTTTGGACCGGGCTCCCCGAGAGGGGCTTTGCCTGGAACCGCGACTCCTGCTCCAAGAACCACGCAGGTCCTGGGGGTCAGTCAGTGCCTCTTGAGTCCGGGAGCTGGTCCGAGGCACGAAGTCGGGGACCTCACCTCTTTTTGTGGTCAGAAGATGAGAAGGAGGGTGGGTAACTGTTACGGATTTGCTTCAAAACTCCACTGTTAACTTGCGGGGCGCTGGGGACAGTCCGCGATCTACAGGTGCCAGGGTGGCGCTGGTGACGCCGACGGTCATACACGTTGGAGTATTGCGTGGGTATGGATGGCCCAGCTCAGCTCCCAGAGCAGCGAAAACCTCGAGTCCAAGGTGGCTTGGAAGCTTTAGGACTTTGCTCAGGCCAATCTCTGTTCCACAGTGCTTGTATCCCATACTATTAATGCAGAAAAGTACTTTTCAAAAGGTCAGGCTGCTGAATGCCAGTAGACTGCAAGATAGGGATAGTCCTGTTTAAAAATGGGTCCTCCTTTACTGACTCCAGACCAGCTGTTTTGTCTTTGATGAAAATAAGATTATATATTTAAAGACCAGAACTTCTGAGGTTTGAGCAGGACTGAAATACACATTCTGTTCATTCTTGCAAGTCTGACTTAGAGCATCTGGATATTTGGTATAGATGTTTCCCTATTTTGGTCTACTTCCTGTCTTTCAATTCTCTCTTTCCTCCAACCTTCCTTAATTGATTGCAATACAAAGCTGATGGGTTTACACATTTGGTGGTGTGTATTGTGAAGTTAAATGTTAAACTACAGAATGGTAGTCAGAGAGATTAATAATATTCAGACTTTTATTGTACTGGTATAGTCATAAATTCATATATCAGAACATTCATACTGGTACAGTGAGAGACATAATGCAACCTTCAGTCTTGGGTTATTGGTATGAGGAAAACACTGCTTATTATCTGATATAGAAGTTCATTCTCTCTTGGGCTCAAGAGATCTCATTTGTGTTCTAGTTACATTCATATTTAAAGTACTTTGAATGGGGTGATAAGGGAGATTAGTGACTCACTATTGCATCCAGATGAGATTTTATTTAACTTTTGTTGTTGCTGTGGTGCTGGCTGCAGAGCCTTGCACATGCTACAACTGAGCTACGTCCCAGCCCTTATACAATATGTTTTAACTAGTAGGAGTCGTATTACTTTGACATTTAGTGGTGCCAGTTACTACTAGCTTATTGGCTACTGGGAAATTGTCCGCAGTCTGTGCTTCACTGGGATAGCTAAGGCAAATGCACTAAAACTTTTAGACAGAGTGGAATGACACAGCTTACATGGGGGTAGGAACAAAGCCGTGGAAATCCCTGTCTTTCCTCTGAGCAGGCAGAATCTGGGATAATTTTTAAAAGGGGGTAATGTATGTATGTGCTAGAGCTCAAGGGATTTCTTCTGGGTTTCTTCAGGTGGGTGTGAGCAAGGTGACTTGGACGGTGAGAGCTGTATAGACAGGCAGGCTTGGACTAGCCTTGGGAAGTGGCCGGCCAGTCGTCCAGCTTGGCTCCCATGGTGGGTGGCAGACCACAGAACTGATGACTAGGACAGAACAGGGTCCCAGCTGGTCATAAGGACTTTGTCTGAAGTGCAATATGAGGAATGGGAGTCAATATAGGCTTTCGAGCAGGAGACGAAGGGATCTGTGAGCTTCTCAAAGAGACTGGCTCATCCAACTCCCTATCTGACAGAAAATCCAGTAAATACTTGTGGAATGAATGGTTTGACATTGGAGCAGAGCTTCACAAACATTAATGGGCCCAAGTCACCTCAGGATTGTGTTCCAAAACAGATTCTGAGTCCAGCCATAGGGCCTGGCTTTCCCCATTTCTAACTTGGCAGGGAGGGTGACTATCACTTTGTCACCTGTGGTGAGAATGTGTGCTTTGGGGTTGCCTAGGAAGCTTTGTGAACTCTTCAGATTTAGTAGATCTGGGATGTTTTCACAAAGTTCCCCAGGTGGTTCTTTCTGTGTTTTTTTTTTGGTGGTTCTGTATCCCTGGCCCCAGGTGGTTTTCCTAAGTGGCAGATACAAATAGCTGTATAGGGCTGGGGCTATAGCTCAGTGGCATAAGCACCTGCATGGCAAATGCAAGGTCCTGAGTTTGATTCCAGGTACCAAAAAAAAAGAAAATGGCTGTAGTGGACTTCACAGTGCTTGGAGGCAGTGACCAAGGGGAACAAGGCCAGTTAGGGGACTGGAAGGGTAGGTGAGGGTAGAAATGGTAGGTGAGGCCTTACTGCGGGCCTGAAAAGGGTGAAATTGGGGCAGAAGAGACCTTGGGAAGACCTTGGCCCCTGCCTGAGGACAGGGGCCTAAGGAGTGGGAGATGTCTGCCCACTTGAGATTGACTGGACATGATAATAAAGAGGGAGAAACAATTTGGGGGAAACGAGGCTTTGGAGGTGAGAAAATATGTACTGTTGAGGTGTTAGTGTCTGGAAGCTTTTTAAGACTGACCGTTAGCTTTTTCTCCCTGCTGAAATATAAATCTGTTCGTGCTGCTGTCCTGCTTAAAATGCTCTGGTGGATCGCCTAGTGGCACGTCTGAGGAAGAGTTCAAACAAACACAGCGGACAAGGTCTTTACATGTTTGCTGAGTGCGGTGGGTCGTACACCCCCACTGGCGAGGCGGCGCTCAGCCGTCACCACCTGGTTTGGGCACAGCCACTCGGGAACCCCTGGCAGCGGCGCTTCTCCTGAGTCACGATTTTCCTGCTTCCTCCTTCCTCGAGGGAGCTCCGCTTCCCTTGGCCTTGATGGGTCCTAGCATTATTTTTTGTTTTAGGACTTGATGGCACCGACATTGCCGTTTTCACAGAACCTAGGGCGGGTGGAAAATGAGCTCTCGTCTTCGTAATCTCTTACGTGCCTTTTGTGTGTTTGTGTGGTGATTCTGGGGATTGAGCCCAGGTCCTTTGCGCTGAGCTACATCTTTTTCTGCCTTGGACCCCGGAGTGGCTGGGTACCACTGCCTCACCCTTGTACACTCTCAAAGCTGAATCGTTTGGAACTTGTGGGTTTCTTCAAGACCCAGTCTTACTTCACACTCCTAGGAGATTCTGCCCTGGAACAGCCTAGTGAGCTTTAGGCCCAGATCTGTTTAAGGCCTCTGAGCATAACTTGGGCACAATCCTCGTCATCACCCTGTTCCACACTGTGTGGTGATCTTGGCCTCTGTAACACTTCTGTAGATACAAATGGGGTAGGATTGCCTCTCCAATAGGATAGAGCAATGGTAGGGAAACTAAAAGATGTTAATGTATGAGCTGTGTTTTCTAAACTAAGACCTCAGTGTTCAGGTTTAATTGCAGTGTTGACCCTTCATGATAAGTGGGTTTCAGGTTGCAGTTTTGGTCTCTGAAAGGTTCACCATTGCTAGATTAGAGTAGCATATGTGTAGGATCCTCCAGGATATGTACAAGCTGGCCATAATTTTGCTTTCCATCTCCAGCTCCAGTTTCCCAAATGGAGGACATCAACAATTTTGTGATCTGCTCTGCCTTTACACATATGACTTCCATTTCCCAGAAATACACGTTAGGTCTGCGCCGTAAGATGGACAAGCTCTTACTAAACCTTCAGGATGTAGATCAACCTCTTGCAACCTGATCAACCTCAAGTCTTTTTTATTCTTTTCATATATATGATCTCTTTTTTTTTTCCTGGTATCAGGAATTGAACTCGGGACCTTGCACTTGTACATGCCAGGCAGGCGCTTATGCCGTGGAGCTCCATCCCCGGACCTCTTTTCATGTATATGGATCACAAGCGCAGATCTCTGTTGTTCTACTCAGTGACTTTATTTGCACATTCCTCCCCAGGCTCCGAGCTGCTGTAGGGCTGCATCCGCTCTTGCGTCTGGTCCTACACTTTGCAGATAATACCGAAGAATTTATGGCATGTGGCTCTGCGATGGCTGGCTTTGGGATGTTTAGCTCAATAAAAAGGGGAAAGGATCATTTACGAGAGTAGCGTATTTGTAGGATCTTCCAGGCCATGTAGAAGCTGGCCCTAGTTTTGTGTGAGTGGTGAGGGACTGAATAGGAACAGAATCTCAAAGACTGGGAGGAAGAACAGGCCTGAAGAGCAGCGGGTGTACTTGGTGAGGGCCTTGAGGTGAGGTGGGGACCCTGGGAGAGGAGAGGCTGGAGTCTGAGCCTGGGGAGAGCTATGGGAGCCTCTGAAAGCTGAAGCTAAAGAATTTAAATTTTCTTTTGATGACATTCAGGTTTTTTGAACATGGAAAAGGCATGAGGAAAGTCATGTTTTCGGGGGGATGCTGGGCTGCAGAGGGCAGGGTGGAGGGACAGAAAGGGACTTCTTGTGAGGACAGGCTGTTTGAGTCACCCATGGAGGCAGGCTAGAGCTGAAATCCTGGCAATGGCGATAGCAGTGGAGAGGAGGGAACGGAGGGGAGTGAGCTTGCCAAGAACTCCAGCAGGATTTGGTGACTGATTGGATTTGAGAGAGACAGAAAAGAGTCAAATTGGGCATTGACATTTTGTGCTGGTTTGCTGGAGAAGAATGAGGCAATTGTGAGTTGTGTGTGGAGGAGCTTCTTGGAAGGGGACGGGAAAGAGGGGTACTGACTGCTCTTGGAATCAGAAGTCGTCTTTGGGTGGCTCTTTACATGCTTTTTTTTTTTTTAATCCCTTTTGTGTTTTCCGCAAGAGGACAGTGAAGACCAAACAACCTGCCCAAGGTCTCCCAACGCTTGGTGGCAGAACCCAGGCCTCCTGGCCTTCTGGGCAGACCTCTGTCATGTGTAGCACAGTGAGTTTGGCCAGAGTAAGCTAGCAGGTGGTCCAGGTGGAGATTCCATTAGGCAGTGAAAAATGGAAATGACACTAGATTGGGGTGAATTCCAGCTGTAGAACAGCTACATTTGGGGTCATACAGGTCAAAGATTCAGGGAGTATCTGCTAGCAGCCAATGCCAATGGGGGCCTTGAAGGCTCCTGAGGGCCTATATGTGGGTTGATGAGGTAGGGAGTGCATTTATGAACTTGTACACTTGTGATGTTTGATATGGGTACATGCATATTAATTCAATTTTTCTGGGATTGGAGCCACCAGTGAATTTACCAATTCCACAGAAAGATGTTTTCCATTATGTAAACACCCTTTTCCCCCCAGACAGATATTAGGGGCACAGTCAACCAGTTCATAAGAAATTACAGGGGTGGGAGCAGGGGAGCCTTTAGGGCTTCCTCCAACTAGGGCTCTGTGTAGGTTCGGGGCAGGGAACCAGATGATTGAGTGAGGGCCACACCTATCTGTTTAGGAGCGAGGACTTTTATCTAGAATCTGTACTGCTGTCAAGAAACTCAGTGGCTGAGGCTATAGGTTCCCTGGCTTCTCAGACTGCCGCACAAAATCTTGCCTTTGTCACAGACCCTAACACAGTGGTCACTTTAGTTTGCTAAGGCAGAGCTGGGTTAATTCATGGGAAACATTTAGATTATCAGCCAGCATGTGGTACTTGCCCGAGACTCGTGGAGTACTGGGATTCAACTTTGAGGAAAAACTTGTCAGTCCTCCATGGCTGTGTGTGTGTATGTGTGTGTGTGTGTGTGTGTGTGTGTGTGTGTGTATGTGGTACTGGAATTGAACTCGGGGTCTGTACACTGAGCTACATGCCCATCTCTTTTTATCTTTTAAATTTGGGGATAAGTTCTTGCTACATTGCTCAGGTTGGTCTTGAATTTTCAATCCTCCTGCCTTAGCCTCCCAGGAATTACAAGTATGTGCCACCATGCCTGGCTTTCAAGCTTTCTTGTGAGCTGAGCTTTCTTGTGAGTCTTACCAATTTCTATCTTATTTTGTTCTGAGGTTATATGTACACACACACAGACACACACACAGACACACACAGACACAGACACACACAGACACAGACACACACACAGACACACACACCTACCTCATGGTAAAGCGATAGGTACAGAGATAAATTGCAAACCTGAGAATTGGGTTACCCAAGTCTTAGGAATGTCTTATGCAGCGGTACATGGGTGGAGAACCCGTTAACAAATCTCCAGAAAGAGATTAGCTAGCAGCTATGGGGAATAGATCCTACAGGGCCTCTCCCCTGACCTGTAGTGCTGCGGTATTACCAGCATGCTGTGCTTTGGGTGTATTTGTTTCTTCCTGGGCGTGAGCATAGTATAGGGAAGGAGTGATCCAAATCCCAGGGTTTCTCTGCCTGCTTAGGGATAGCCAATGCTTGCTGATTACTGGGAGGGTGTTTGGTGGGACAGTCAGAACTACTGCCCTATTTTTCCAGGGTAAAGTTGTTCCTCAGCTACTTGTATGCATGGTTGGAATGTGCCAGTCACATGGAGCTGGTCCTCTCTAGCTGAGCAGCGACCACTTTGAGCTGAAAAGCCACTCCTGTGACTGTACTGGTTGTCCCGAGACATCTTAGCAAACTGCTCTAACTTGTTCCTGCCAGAAGGACTCAGAGAACCCTGCCATAAGGAACTTCTTGACTGACAATCGTGGTGTGCGTGTGTGTGTGTGTGTGTGTGTGTGTGTGTGTGCGTGTGCGCGTCTGTGCATGCGTGTGTGTGCATGTGTGTGTGTGCATGTGCGTGTGTGTGTGCGT
>PVLD010007638.1:77566-89924 GCA_004027595.1 Dinomys branickii | reverse complement strand
TCTCCCTCTCCCTCTCCCTCTCCCTCTCATTCACACACACAATGAGAACAGGTCTGCATAGAAGCTGGCAGAGCTTCAAGAGAGCCCTCACCAAGAAGCACCAATGTGGGCGCTTTGTTCTTGGATGGATGGCCTCCAGACCTCTGAAAATGTAATATTTTATTGTTGAAGTTATCTAGTCAATGGTACTTTAGTTTGGAAGCCCAAATAAACTAAATATCTAATCTCAGTGTACAGTTTGATGAGGCTCTTACAATGAGTGCATGCTCTCATAAGAAAGTTCTGGGAGTTAGCCGACATTGCATTGATTCAAGTATAAGATTATGTACAATATCCATATTCAAGTATATGGATCTTACAATTCTACCCATTTATTTCTCATGGTGTTTATAAATACACAAGATAAAAAATTTTATTTATGAAATATAGTACACATAAAAAATAAAAATATATATTACAGTCATTTAAAAATATGTTACCCTACAAAACGGCCAAAATAAATTAGAATGTGAATCATAGTTGAATGAAATACAAAGAAAAAAGACATGTGGTAAGGTCATGTAGAAATTAGTTCAATTAACATGGAGATATAATACTTAGATTTTATAGGGTTAAGTTGTTTGAAACAGTGAAAAGAGAAAATATAAAAAATTACTTTCAATAGTAAACATTTTTGGCTGAGACATCTGCCAAAAACATTCTACCAGCTAAATATTTCTCAAATATAACATAGTAGAGCAGATCTTTCCAAAGAGCTTGCTGTGCTATAACAAGCTGGTAATATAACATAATATTAATAATGTGAAACTATTATTCATTTTCTGCACTTTAAGTATGATTGCAAGTTTAATTTTATCTTTTTTTTTTTTTTGGTAGTGGGAATTGAACTCAGGACCTTGTGCTTGCCAGGCAGGTGCTTGTATCAATGAGCTATATTCCCAGCCCTGCAAGTTTAATTTTAAATTGGAAATTGAGAATTAAAATAATTTGTGTTGAAACATTATACAATCTGAGGAAAAAAGCAAATGGCATTTTAAAATATTTCTCAATATTATAAAGTGTGTTACCCTGTTCTGCCACCTCCTCACTTTCTGACAGGCCAGGAGCAGTAACATAAACTCTATGTTTCTGCTTTCTCTTGTACAGTATCAGATCACCACTATGCACTTCTCATTTGCACGTGTCTGCGTGTGTGTACAACTCTGAGGTCAGGACCTAGAAGATGCCCAACCACGACACAGCGCACTTCTGGCCTCCTCGCTACCCAGAAATGCGCCCTTTCTCTCTCTTGCTCCCCCAGTGCATTCACCTCGCATTGGCCTTCGCACAGCATTTTTCACTGTATGGTACATCGCTGCATAGTCACATGGTGACTGAGTCTAAGTTGCTTTCTTCACCGCTGAGACAAAAGAACTGATGTGGTTCATGGTTTATAGGGTTCAGTGCGTAATTGTCTGGATCCAAGTCAGAACAGCAAGGCAGAGGAGCGTTCTGTGGAATAGCAGAACAAGGCAGAGAGAGGTGAAGTGAGGAGTGTGAAAGAGATAACCTGTTCTGGGCCAAAGCCCTCTCCCCGCAAGTCCCATGTCCGCACAACAAGGCAGCTAGGAACGCTCCAGTAGACTCATCCATGGTGATTACCATGCCCAAGGATCCAGTCACTCCCCGCAAAGCCCCACTTAGGAGCACGTGAGGGCCTAGGACCACATCTAGGTGAAAGACATAATAACCTGCGCAGTCATTACTATTCTGTGAATCTGAAGGGTTTTTTTCCTGTTACCTAATTATATTTCATTGTGTGGAAATAGGATAATCTCTTTTCCTTTCCGTGTTGGTAGATATTTGAGTTAAGGTTTTGACAGTTACTGTTGAATTTCATGCCCGCCTCTCTCACCAGGTATAGGCACTAATCCATGCTGAGTGCATATTTAGGACAACAGTTGCTACACCAGGGTTAGGTACATGCTTTGTTTGAATGATTTAGTAGTTATATCAATTTAATTGCCCATATCATGCAAGCAAATTATGTTTCAGACTAAATCTGATTCGGAACAATGTTTTCACATCAATTTTATTAGATCTGAAATCACAATCATCTTCCAAGTATTTTCTTATTAATTGCAAATTACATCAAGCATAATAATTTAATGGAGTGAGGTACTAGTAATATAAATAAATAATCTTTCCTAGAGACTGCTGACTGTTTCCACCTTTATCCTGGGAGCTGTGCAATCTCTGAGCTAATACCATGCTTTCAGATGTCGTGGGATTCTGGGTCTGTTGCTTAAAAATCTAAAATTTAGATTCTATAAAAATATCAATATTTTTTATTTCCTTAATTTTTCTAATAATAACTTACTGAGACAATTTATTTGTCCATCTATTGGGCAATTTTGTAATTGAGTTAAAAATCTATGATGTTGAAAATGGTCATATTAACATCATCGTACTTTCAGCGATCTTTTGTAGTGAAGGGAACAGAAAATAACAGGTAAAAATATTCCATTTTGTCTGAGCTCATATTCAGTATATTTAAGTATTACATCTCAGAATGCAAAATGCAAAATGTGTAGAAAGTCATGTACTTCACAAACTTCCCACTCAGAAGAAAGTACGTTTTCTGTTATAATAATATCAGAAAATATAATATCCTATCCCACAACGAAGTAACAGAACTTTTCATTCTTATGGAATGCTGTTATTCTATATCCTTTAATCAAAAGTCTATATTGCTTCAGATTAAAAGTTATTAAAATTTTTACTAAATTTTTAAAAGAATGATTAGCAATTTTATAGTAGTTGACATGTTAATTTTATCTTCTTTATGATAATGTGATAATTTTTCACTACACTAGATATCATGAATTTGGAATAGAAACAGGGTGTCATTAAAAGATAACATTCAGTTAAAAATAAAAAATAATATTTAGTTTAAAGAGCCTTTGCACTAGGTGTGGTGGTGCATGCCTATAATCTGCACTCAGGAGGCTGAAACAGGAGGATCAACATGAGTTCAAAGCCAGCCTTGGATACATAAGCAAGTTCAAAGCCAGCCTGCACTACATATTGAGACCCTGTCTCAAAAATATAGCCTTCAATATGAGGAAGCAGTAATAGAGTTGCAAACATGGTTTTAGGATAATAGAGTGTTAAATGCTTTACATAATGCATATTTAATACAACACTTATGCCCCTTAAGGAAAAATTGGAATTTTCATATTTGAAATGATTATTAAAAGAAAATAGGTTAATACTTCTGGAGAAAAACAAAATAAAAAATAATGTCGTATATTATATTATATATTATACAGCCTATCATCTAATATGTGGTACTGTAATTAACTGTGGTCAGTAAAATCTAAACAAAAATCTAAATAATATGTCCAATGCTGCTTTCTCTCTGACTCTTGATCTATAGATAGTATTGAGAAAACACTAGTGAAACAACAACTTACATCCTCAAGATTTCTTCAATCCCACAATGCACTATTCTGCATTTGCTGGATGCTTCCTTCCCTTGATGGACATTTGAAACAATTGTTGTGGTTTATAGTATAGTCATATCTTTCAAAACATGCACAGATTTTATATGAGTAGCACAATTTATTTAAATTTATTTGAGGGATTTCTCATTATATTGCAACATGAAAGGTGATTTTAAAGTAATAACAGATATTCACTTTCTCAAAAAGTCTTCTTTTTTTGGTTGTCCCCTTTATTTCCTGCATTTCATAATCTTCATGCACCCTTAAATTCTTACACATCAAATAGTCTTACATATTTGATAATATATATATATATATATATATACACATATATCACATCATAAATCATCCCATTAGTGAATATTTATTCCAGGAAT
Organism: Dinomys branickii; assembly: GCA_004027595.1. Lineage (NCBI taxonomy): Eukaryota > Metazoa > Chordata > Mammalia > Rodentia > Dinomyidae > Dinomys > Dinomys branickii. Next base: position 86,062 of record PVLD010007638.1, on the reverse strand, counting down.
TTTATGTTCTTCCAAATAAGAATTGTTTTGCTATAATATTAATTGTATAGACACAGCTAGAATATATGCTACTAAAATCCTATTCTTTATAAAGCCTGAAATGTGGGATAACATTTGAATATGAATATTTGAAAAGAGTAAAGTAAAAAACATTGAAAAGAGCAGCAGTGATAGAGTGGTAAGTATATAAAGTCATAAGAACAAGGGAAATAATAAATTGAATAAGGAACAACAATAAAATATTTCAAAAATATCTCATGCTATAATATTGTATCACATTACATTGTATACAATATGAGTTATGAAATATTTTATTTGATACACTTTTAGGAATTTTTTTCAATTTGTCAGTTTTCTATACTCTGTTAAGGTGAACATAATAGTGACTGGAATCGAACTTTCCCTGTACAGACAAACCAGTTGAGGCTCATATGAGATAGCTTCTCTTATTTGGAAGCATACAGGAAACAATTAGACTACTCCTCTACAAGTCTCCAATGAAGGAAAGTCAGTAGCTGAGCTGAAAATCCAAAAGGATCTTGCAGCCTTATAATTATACAACTGAGAACTTTATGATAAGGTAGCTCAAAGAAGGCAACTACACGCAGGAGATGACCAGACTACACAGGGAATGTTTACATTTTAAAAATGTATTACCATGAAACCCACATTCCTAATAACCCCTTTCAAAATTCTCCCCCTCGCTTCCAGCACACTTAGCCATCCTTCTCGCCACTTTCTGCAGCGGTTCTGGGAGTCCTCTGTGCAAGATGCAGAGGAAGATGTGGTGAAGGCTGCTGTACTGCACCGTCTAACAAAAGTGAATGCTCTTGAAATCCTCACGCTCTGTCTTCATGAATCTTATTTGCTGGGTCTAGCACTGTGGTACTTCAGGCTCTTCCCCAAAGTCAAAATGACCATGAAGGGAAAACCTGTTGAATCAACTAAGGACAGAGAGGCAGACATGGCAGGGTAGCTAGACACAGAGAAGGAAAAATGACGGGATGCATGCGCTTCAGTACATGTGTATTTTGACACAGTTCATTAATTGAAATGTGTCTTTTACTGTACTAAATATTTTAATACTCCAGATGAATCACTTGAATTCCCCTTCCATTAAATATCTTTATTAATGTTGCAGTAATGAAGTTGAGATTAAGTAAAAATTCATAGTCTTTAATAATTACTAAGGAATAGTCATTTCTTTCCAATTTTATAATTAACAGGGCATTTGTTTAAAAACTGAATATAAAAAGATAAGAACTGACCCCACAGATTTAAAGTCATCATCTGAACAAATATTGCTGGAGATAAGATGGACTGATTGTCATGTACATAGGATATATGGAATGATGTGAAAAAGAAAAGCAGTGGACATAAAAATGACATGAAAACAGAGGACGTTTAGAATTAGAAGACTCATGAGCAGCGTTCCGCAGTAAGGGTATCCGGTTAGAATGTATTTAGCTGTAGCTCACACAGTGGAGGACAAATGCCCTTCATTTTCCTCTTTGGGGATGTGCTTGGTCATTGTTTCTCTCCTGCAAAGCTAGTGAATATTGTACCTCCTAATAAACTAAAAGGAAACTAACGAAAATATAAAAATGTACTTGTAAGTAATGGTTGGCTTGGCTGTGAAAATTATTTTTGACTGTAGTTTGTATTTGAAATATATTTCCAACAACAAAATGTGGTCTGGAAAAATGTGGTGTATGTTTAAATACTCATTTTAGTTCTAATATTCTGATACTTATCCATATTTTAGTTTTAATAGTAAGCTCTAGAAGAAATTGATTGTAGTGATATTTTTGACCTTCATGGAACCCAGGCTTCTTTATAACACACACACACACATACACACACACACACACACACACACACACACACACACACTCCAATGTGGATATGAACCCTTAAAACTGGAAGTTAACTTGATAAAAAACCCCACAAAACTGTACTTTAAATAGTACACTGAGGTTTGCCAGTGTACATGGTTAGCTCTGTTTTTGTGAAAATTTATCAATAGCCTTAGAACCAGAGTCATGTTTGAAGTTTTATTTTTCTCTTCCACAATATTCTATTTACCATGTCATGTCAACAATGCATGTATTATCCTACCTGTAGACAAATGTCAAAACTAGAAGAATATCATCTTGTAGCTTCATTCTAACTATGGCATTTTCTATTCTTAAGATTCTCCAGAAGCTGTTTGCACACAGGCGGCAGTATGAACAGATGGTAGTCAGATGATCAGTTATTCTGCACTAACATACCCACATGAAAAGAATGTAGCTATTATCTTTGTCACATCAGAACACAGAATACTTCTCTACCCATCACAAAACATCTGTGAAATATTTTATGTATATTTTGGACACACTCTGCCCAACTCTCCTGCCACATGTCCTCTAGGACACAATAAAGTTTTGACTTACACTGTTAGGTTGACTTTCTGTAATACTGTAGTGTGTGTACTCTCAATGAAATACATATATACATGATGCAGTTTTGTTTTTTTTTCCAGAATGGCCTGTTTACCTCAGCATCTAGGTTGACTTGAAGAACAATTATCCTTTAAAGGAGTTAGCACAGCATCCAATGTGGAGAGAGGCTTACATTGGAATACTTATCTAAGCAAATGTGCCTTACCTGGTGAGGTGATGTCAGGCTATTTCACGCAGAAAACAAATAAGAGTGATTCTGTAGCTATATAAAATAGTAAGATAATCACATGCAAATAATCTTATTTCCTTAGATTGCTTTGGAATATGACAGTTTTTCTTACTTTCCTTTTTTTACTTGATCTCTATGATTTTCAAGAGTACTGGTGAAAAACTACTACAGGCAGATAATTTAGATAGAAATTAATATACAGAGAGGTAGTGGACTCTCAAGAAACTCAGCAGAAAAAAATAAAGACATGAGAATTGTAGCTGGAGGTTCATCTGAAGGAGACCAGTCCTCACGATGCAGATGCAATGGCCAGACTTGCAGGCCACTTTCACCGCCACTGTTCTTTAGAATCATTCTTCAGTTTCTCGGGGCACGATTTCAGCACATCAGGAATCTGACACATTGAGAGTTATAGTTCTGCTGTATCAAATTATCTCCCAAAAGGGATATGTTTGATGGTTTTTCTGATGACTAAGAAAGGGTTCAGTCACACTGAGAGGGAGACCGTAGACACTTCAGTGACCTCAGATCTATAATACTTACATAACATGACCTGGACTATCCAGCTGAGAGAGTGCTTTGCAGTTTTCTCCTGGGCCAGGTTACATTTCACCATGCCTCCGTAGCATACTCCTTTAGCTATGCGCACTATACATAGTTTCTGCTGCAAAGTGAGAGGTGTGCCAGACACTTGGAAAATGCCAGACCCATGGAAATCATTTGAAATTCTCAAGCGGATTTATCCATTTCTCTGCTTCCCCCACCTATTCAATTCTTTCCTGCAATGTAGAATGTACTTGTGACCATTTCTAGAGCTGTAATTTAATTAGATTCTATTTTATTCCTGAAATTGGTTCAGGTTTTGCCTACCGAGTGAGCTTTCAGTTGACTCTTGTGTCCCTGTCATATTTTGATCATTGTGAATTATTTGCTATCAAGGACATTTCAATTTTTATTAACTGATAATTTTATTGATGATTTGAAAAATTTTGCAACACTTCTCTGAATTTATACCTTACAAAGTTATATTTCAAAATAAAGTTGCCTTTATTAATTTATTTACTTCATTTTCCCTTTTTGCTTTATTTAGTTCTTACTACATTTAATTTTATTATAGTAAGGATACTTAATATTTGGGCTACTCTGAAAATATTAAGTATATTATATAGTCCTCAAAATCACATGGACTTTAAATCTCTAAAATACATTCATCAGCACAGTTGAGAGTTATGCCTGTTGATTAGTATCCCCCCATTCGTATTCCTCAAATTAGTGACAAGAGACATTTTATCTCTAACTCTCTGCATTTGATTATTTCAAATATTTCATGTAAGTTCAATTTTACAGTATTTATTTTTCTGTGACTGTCCTATTTTACTTCATGTAATGATTCAAAGATTATCCATGTTGTTGCATATTGAAGAATTTCCTTCATTTTAAAAGCTCAGTATTATTCCAATATATACTTATGCCATATTTGCTTTGTTTATTTACCTGCCAACAGATGTATAGGTTGTTTCTAAATCTTGGCTATTATAAACAGTGCTTCAGTGAACATGGGCTCTACTATTTTTTGCGGTTAAGATTTTAAATCTGGGGGAAGATGGCGACCAGGTGAGCGGCAGAGGGAAACTCTCCCAGAGACCAATTCTTTGCGCACAGGTGCCCGGTCCGCAGATGCGAAATTCCAACTGATCGTGTTGCTCTCCGTGGCCTGAGCATTAAAGGGTCGGCTGGATAAGCCCCAGGGAGAAGTGGGCGGATCCTGAGAGCTGGGGGCCCGAGGCGATCGGCGCTGTGCTTCGGCCGCAGCTCGGCTGAATCCACGTACAACCCAGAGAGGAATTGCAACGGTACGGACCCTCCCAGCTCCTGAACCCGATCGGCTCACAGACGGCTGTAACCAGGATTTGTTGGAGGCGGCGGAGCAGAGTAAACTCAGATAACGTGCTCCTCGGGCAGACTGCGCCAATCTGGGCAGCGGTCCAGGATCCCGCTCAGAGCCCCACCCCCGCAGCTGGCACCGCGCAAATTGTGGCAGCTGCAGTCGGTGACTCCTGTGAGAAAGCCAAGCAGGCGGAAAAGTGCCAGGGAGTGCCAGGATCTCCTGCCAGAATGGATCTCAGAACGGGAGAGCCTAGTGAACACCGCAGCAGGATTTCTGAGTCGGGAAGAAGCTCCATCCAGGGAGATACATCTGAGCGGCATTCCTGTCTGCACAATCCCAGGGTGCGTTGATTGGGCGCCCTGACCGGTTTTTTCTGAGTCGGGAAGAAGCTCCGCCCAGCGAGGGACATCCCAGCAGCTTTACTGACTGCAGGATCCCCAGGTCAGAAGAGTTGGCTGGGCGCACCGACGGGATTTGTAAGGGGGGGAGGAGCTCCACCCAGGGAGGAACACCTGAGTGGCCCCCTGCCTGCAAGGTCCGTGGGGTGGTGAGCTGTTTATGCACCCCAGCAAGGTCTCGGGGTAGGGAGTACAAGCGGAAATTTCAGCAGACAGCTTAAGGGACATTCTCCCAAAGAGAAGGAATCATTGGAGCAGCCTCTGCAGCAGACTTTTGCCTGCTGAACTTCCTGGGGAATTTATAGTTCCACATTTTGAATCTGATATCCAAAAATGAGAAAACAGAGGAACAAAACGCAGTCTCAAAGCTCAACCCCACCCAGAACAAGTTTTGAATGCAAGGATACAGGGGAACCAGGAAGCCACATACCTGCAAGTCATGAAACGATTGCATCAGAAATGAAACAACTCCAACAGGCCATAAAAGAGCTTAAAGCAGAAATAAGCCACATACCTGCAATAATCTCTCAGACAAAAAACGAGCTGAAAACAATGATGGAAGAAATGTTACATACACATAGAGAAGAAAAAGACAAAAGATGAGAAGAAAATAGGAAACAAATGGAAATGTTACAAGAGCAATTTAGGAATGAATTACCAAGAATGAAACAGGTCCAAAGAGAATGCCAGGATTTGAAAACTTACACTGAAAGCTTGCAAAACTGCTTAAATGAAACTGAAGATAGAATTTCAGAACTTGAATACAGCATGGCAGCTTATGAGCGTGAAAGGAAGAATCTCATAATATCATCAAAGACACAAGAAAAGTCAATCCAACAGCTCCAAGATGAGGCAAAACATAACAATATTGGAGTTATAGGAGTGTGTGAAACAGCAGGAGACCACACAAACGATATAAAAAGAATATTTACTGAAATAATAGCAGAAAATTTCCCAAACAAGGTAAAAGGTACTGAAGTTCAGTTAATCAAGGCATATAGAAACCCAATGATCCATAACTCAAAGAAAAACACACACAGATATATAATAGTCAAGATCCCAGATATCTAGCAAAAGAACACAATATGAAAAGCTGCTAGAGAAATGAAACAGATCACCTATAAAGAAAGACCCATGATAACCACAGAAGACTTCTCAACAGAAACCATGAAATCAAGAAGAGCTTGGAGTGAGATATTAGAGATTCTGAGACAAAACAACTTCCAACTCAGACTGATGTATCCTGCAAAACTGTTCCTCAAATACAATGGAGAAATAAAATATTTCCATGACAAAGAACAACTGAAGAACTTCATGAGTGCCAAACCAGCATTGCAAACAGCACTAAAACGTATTCCAGACAGAGAAAAAAGAGGCCATAATTCCAAAAACAACAATAGAAATAACTCCCTAAACAGAACAAGCAAGTAAACAGTCAGCAAAAGAAGAAAAACATCAAGTAAATAACATGACAAGAATAAGCCAACATGTAACTATGATAACCATTAATGTAAATGGCCTCAATTCAAAAGTCAAAAGGAAAAGATTGAAAGAGTGGATTAAGGAACACAATCCAATGATATGCTGTATACAGGAAACACATTTTACTCAAAAGGAAATCCACAGGTTTAAAGTTAAAGGTTGGAAAACAATTCTCCATGCAACAGGTCCCCAGAAAAAAGCAGGGGTAGCTATTATGTTTGCAAACAATGTAAACTTCAAACCAAAAACAATCAAAAGAGATAAAGAAGGCCATTACATACAAGTTAGGGGAAAGCTGCAAGAGAAAGAGGTAACAATCCTAAACATTTATGCACCAAACCATGGAGCACCTAACTTTACAAGTCAAACCTTAACAGACGTAAAAAATCAAATAACTAATAACACTATTGTAACAGGGGACCTAAACACCCCTCTGATGCAAAGAGACAGGTCAACTGGACAAAAACTCAGCAAACAAATAACAGACCTGAACCAAAAGTGTGAACAAATGGACTTAGTAGATGTATACAGAGTGTTCCACCCCACAACATCAGAATACACATTTTTCTCAGCTGTACATGAGTCTTTCTCCAAAATAGACCACATTCTACCCCATAGAGCATATCTACCTAAATGCAAAAGAATTGAAATTATCCCATGCATATTATCGGACCACAGTGCAATAAAATTGGAAATTAATGACAAAGAGAACTCCAAAAACCACATAAACACGTGGAAATTAGACAACAACCTACTGAATAGCCAATGGCTCACACAAGAAGTTAAAGAAGAAATTAAAAATTACCTACAAATAAATGAAAATGCAACTACAACCTACCGGAATCTGTGGGATGCAATGGAAGCAGTCCTCAGAGGGAAATTTATAGCAAGGAAATCATATACAAAGAAAATAGAAAGAGAGCAAATAAATAACCTAATGATACACCTCAAACTCTTAGAAAAAGAGCAACAAGCCAAACGAAGAGCCCAAAGAAGGGAGGAGATTATAAAACTCAGGGCAGAAATTAATGCAATTGAGATGAAGAAAACTCTACAAAACATTAGTGAATCAAAGAGTTGGTTCTTCGAAAGAATAAATAAAGTTGATAAACCCCTAGCCAACCTTAGCAAAAAAAGAAGGGAAAGATCTCAAATTCATGCAATAAGGAATGAAAAGGATGAAGTCACTACAGGTCCAAAAGAAATACAAAAGATCATTAATACCTACTTTGAAAATCTGTATTCCCATAGGATAGAAAATACAGAAGAAATGGACACATTCCTAGAAAGGTACAAATTGCCAAAATTGAATCAGGAAGACGTAACAATCCTGAACAACCCAATATCAATTAATGAGATTGAAAACGTCATTAAAAACTTACCAACAAAGAAAAGCCCAGGCCCTGATGGATTCACAGCAGAATTCAATAAAACATTTAGAGAAGATCTAATGCCAACACTCCTCAAACTCTTCAATGAAATCGAAACGGAAGCAACTCTCACCACCACATTTCTGGAGGCAAGTAATATACTGATACCAAAACCAGAGAGAGACCCAACCAAGAAAGAGAGCTACAGGCCAATCTCGCTAATGAACATAGATGCAAAGATACTCAACAAAATACTGGCAAATAGATTACAGCGAATCATAAGGAAAATTATACACCACGACCACGTAGGATTCATTGCAGGAATGCAGGGATGGTTCAATATTCACAAATCAATTAATGTAATACACTATATTAATACAGTCAAAGACAAAAACCACATGATCATCTCAATAGATGCAGAGAAGACTTTCGCTAAAGTCCAACATACACTCATGTTAAAAACCTTAGAAAAATAGGAATAGAAGACCTCTACCTCAATCTGATCAAAGCCATCTATAACAAACCAACAGCCAACATCATACTAAATGGACACAAACTGAAAACTTTCACTTTAAAGTCAGGAACAAGACAAGGATGTCCATTGTCACCACTCCTATTCAACATAGTTCTGGAAGCACTAGCCAGAGCAATCAGACAAGAGAGAGAAATAAAAGGAATAAGGATA